>JAUZST010010448.1:0-37481 GCA_034779995.1 Parotocinclus haroldoi | reverse complement strand
GAGCATGACGATCCATGTTATTTATAGTATTATGTCATAGTATTCCAAAAAGCATCTTGTGAGGTTACCGAATGCTCGGCTTTCTCTGTCTTCAAGTGTCCTCCTAAATGCTAAGGCTTTAATATCAGGTGACTTTGGAGGGAAGTCCATAACAGACAATACTCAATGCCCTCAGCTGCCTCACAGCGAGGTTCTCCACTAACTGATCTTAAAGTTAGTCACTGTATAATCGTCTTACTTTTAACTTCTTACTGATAAAAAGTGGAAGGTGCAGGTAGAGGCAAAATGTTTTTTTTTAATGTTTTTGCAAAACTTTGAGGTGCAAGCATCTTTACTAGTGGTCTCAGACTTTTGGTTTCCCTTGCTAGTTTTAAGAGTTTTTTATATGCTAGAAATAACGAAAAAAAAAATCAAAAACTGTAATATGCTCTTACTATCAAATATACTATATGAATATTTTCTATAAATATTTGTTTTCTGAAATAAGCTATGTTTGTACAGTAGGATTTGACCATGAATTTGCACAATTTGTAAAAATAAGTACATTAATTAAAAATTAAGTCAAGTGTACGGAACGCCACAATGTGCCGTGACTGGGAAATGTGGAGCTCTCTGGAAGGACATAGGCAATTACAAATATTTTAAATAATAGGCAATGCCAATATTTGTAAACATAATGAATGCGTTTGTTTTGGGTTCTCCAGGTGGGAGTTCCATAAAACGTTTATGTACTCAACATGGAATAAGTAAAGTTGCTATATTGTGGATACCATGGGATGAAGTCCATGCAAAGTGGAAGAAAATGTGATTTAAATACCAGAGTCAGAGTCTCTCATTACATATATACATGTATATTTATTACATGGACTGGATAAAGAGGAGTTTTTTTACCATCACTTTTTGAGGATGCTAAGTGTCAGCTTGAAACGTCGTACTTTTTGAATCCGGGAATTTCAATTTGTCTTTGCATGCATGATAGACAGCAGGCTTGTTACCTGTGTTAATTATGGTAATTAAACTATGCAATTAATTAATGGAAGCCGGTACAACCTCACGAAACGTATCCCTGTATGACATGAGCTCGAGGGACAAGACCCATGAGACAATAAGAAATTACAGCGAACAGACAATGCATACTTCAGGATGGACATAAATCATTCTGGTTCTTGCAAAGCAGGATTAGCGTTTTATATGTTAATAAGTCATAATTAGTCATGTTAATGTGCCTGTTAATTATAGCTGACAGGCACTGAAGATTATCACATAAAGTATATCACACGAAAGAGCAGGGACAAATGAATTCGAATAAAACATTATATCAGACATTCATGAAGGCTTTAGCACCATGAATCCATGCACAGTATTCCAACCTAATTCCTATGAATAATTTATAAACAACATTAATTAAATCCTTCCGTGGGAGGCACAGTGGAACAAACGGTTAGCTTGGTTTCTGCAAAGCTTCAGAGATTCCCAGGTCTGTCACAACACTGGATTGGAATTTGCACCCCAGGTTTTAGGTTAGCTGTGTTGGGTTGGTCAGTAACCATTCAGTGTGGTCTGACGTTACATAAACTTCGGCAGGACTGTGGTGCCTTAGCAATTAAGATACTGGCCTATGGAACAGAAGATCCAGGGTTCAAATCCCACCTCTTCTAAACTGCCACTGTTGTGTTGCAGAGCCACAATTGATTGGATCGTATCAGCTGATGTATAGAAACAAAAAAATCAACAAAAAAAGTGCAATGTCCATCGCAACACACACACACACACACACACACACACCACTAAGGCACTTTAGGGATGCGTTCTGACTCAGGCAGGGACCAGACTGGGACTCAAACTGCACTAATGACTGTGGCACTGTGCCATCCTCTTTAATTATACCTAATTAACAATAGTTTGCATAAAAATGTATCATTCCGATATGATCTGGTTTTGTGTTCTGAATATAATTTCTTGGCAGCTGTCCATCAGAGAAATTGCAATCAATCTCTGTGATGCAGCGAACAGACAACATACTGTATTTGTGGACAATATCAGCAGGGTATCAGTGGCTGTCAGATGAGTGAAATATTGAATATCTGACACAAAAGAAACAGTGTCTATAAAGTTAGAAGTCCCACTTTACCATTGTCACCCACAGGGCTCATGCTGAATCAATGTTATCTTGTGTGCCAGGCATGTAGGTAAGTCATATAATGCTGTGTGGTGTCTTTATGCGATGGAATCTGCAGTCGAGAAAATGATCAATTATAACAGTGATAGTGATTAGGGGACCATTTTGGACACTGCTAACAAGTACAGGTGCCTCATGTTGTCCTATATTGTAGCATTTCGTAACATAACACAAAATACAAATGATAACGTTCGCAAAAACATAGGTATGTTTTTAGAATACAAAATATGGTGCGACCCAGGGGTGAACCTTGCTATCCGAATGTACCTCCTTCTTTAAAATGGTTCGAGTAATTGATACTCAAATAGGGAGTATTATATTTCCACTATTTTCTACGAGGAAAATATTTACCTGGTTCTTGTACGTTCAAAACTACGACTACTTATAATCAGCATAATTAAGTGGCGCAAGGGACGTTAAATGCTACAATATATTAAAAAAAACAATCGTTATTTCATAATTGAAAGTGGAGGATGTCGGTAGAGGTAAGAAGCCATTTAGAAAAGCCTCCTCTCCCAGTGCTACTTTTGTGATTGCTTTCTTTTGGCAGGTTTATGGTTTAAATAGCAGATTAAGGATTAAACATACTTCCTTAGGAGGTGATAGCAGAAGTTGGAAAGCAGGGTTTGACTGCATATGGGTCCAAACTGAAAACATATAATTTGTGGAAAAACTGGTTAAGAATGTTTGTGGAGCCAATTCCATGATATCAAGGAGAGCAAAATATATACCGGACAGGGTGCCAGTCAATTGCAGGGTGTCACACACTCACTTATCCGCACTCAGGCCTATAAGCCAATCCTTAATCCTCAGTCCAACTCAGCTGTAGACAGTTCCAGAGCTTAATAACTTCTGTGACCTTTCAAGTCTGTCAGGATGTTGTGCTTACAATCAAACCCCACTGGTTACTCAGAGCAGCTGATTTAGGATTTGAGGGGTCCAAACTTTTGCTTGGAAGCCGTTTTCCATCCCCAAAACATTAGATATATAGATATTTAATATAATTAATCACAAAAACTGTCCTGTACAGAGATGCAATTGCAAACGTAAGGTATATAATTTTAAATGTTAATAAAAAACCTCCTAGAACACTGCAAAATAGCATTTGTTTTCTATCCCTTATCTCTAACATTGCACTTTACATTTAAGTATAACGATTCAATATTTTTCTAACAAGAAATCCATAATTCTTTACTTCAAAATACATATTTTGGACTTGTGTATTCTACTCAGTTCTGTTACCTTAACATATGATTATATAATTTTCTCTTCTGAAAATTAGGGAACATGACACAAATCATATTTCAAATCAAACATTTGACAATATTTTAACTGTGACTGAGAAGGCCAATCTCAACTATCGATCCTGTTACCAGAATGTTTAGATGTTTTTTATTTATCATTAAGAAAAACAACTCAAAGACGAGGTAAACCATTCATTAGATTGAACTAATTTTTCCAATGCTATTAAACAGCTCTTAGTTATTTTAATATTATAACAACCTGTGTTGGAACATTCCAGATCTGAGACAAATTCTAGCAACGTAGGTGAAAATACCTGAACTGTGTGCATTTGTCCAGCAGGAGGCAGTGTTGCATTAGTCTGAGAGAATTTATTCGTTCTAAAAGTGCGGCGTGTGTGTTAACTGATTGGCGCCCTTATTTGGGTTTGGTTCCTCTTGCAAAATCCGGGCTTCGAGATTTGTTGAAATTTGGTGGCTAGAGCACGTTCGAGACAAATAGTGTTTGCTCTTGTCCCTCTATGGTGGTGTGACCCACTTTACTGGGGCACATGCACAATGTAATGTTGCTGTGTCCCACTAAAATGTTGGGTGTCAAAAGTCCTGGATTTCTAAGCAGAACTAAATGACATGGCACTCACTATAGTAATGCTTCAGCCTCTTTCAAATGGCTTGCTAAGCAGAACTACAGGACATGCCATGCAAATTTGTTTCAGGCACGACATTTCCCATAATGCCCCGGCATCTTGCCAAAAGCTTGAGCAGCTACCACTTTCAGTCAGAGCCAGTTATTTTTTATGGCAGAGTAATGGCCACTTTAGTGTTAAATCACTTAATCTAGGGTTTAACAGGAGTTTTGGGGCAACCGGTTGGCAAGCATCTATGACATGTAGTCTAGAACCCTCTCGGTCTTACCTACTGGAATTTCACAAATCAGTCACCTTGGCTTTATTGGGAATGTGTTTAAATGTGTATATAAAGCTATGGTCTTGGGAAACATTTAGGGATATTCCACTGACATTATTCAATAGTGCCACACCTAACCCTACCGGTCGGGCAAATCTGCAGACTGCAGTGGCCTAGCGGTTAAGGTACTGGACTCTAGACCTGATGGTCCAGGGTTTAAATTCCACCTCTGCCAAGCTGTCACATTTGGGACCTTAAGCATTTCTCTTAACCCACCATTGCTTGAATTGTAAGACTGTATGAGTTGTAAGTCGCTCTGGATAAGGGCGTCTGCTAAATGCCATAAATGTAAACATAATGTCCTCCCAAGATCAGAAATATCTGACGTACCTATCCTTCTGGGGACATATGGTCACCAACGCAAGAGAAGTACTTACCTTAATGAGAGCATGACTAAGCTGAAAAATTAGAAGGTACACAGATGGCTTGTGTGTGTGTACCTTGTCCTTCTATAATCTAAATTTGACTTCTGATAAATGTTTTGTCTGTCCTCACTTTTGTGGGTTTTTTAAAATTTGTTTTGTATTTTTTTTAAATAGCCAAAGGGGTTTTGGCTGTTAGGTTATTGAGGTTAGGGGTAGGGCTAGGGTAGGTGTAGCATTAAATAGCTACAGTAATCATTAAGTCAATGATAAATCCTCTAAAGGACAGTGAGACAAAAGTGTGTGTGTGTGTGTGTGTGTGTGCCATAAAACAATTTTCCACAAGGATAGAAAGAGCTGGCATTTTGTACCATGTGGAGACAAAAGTGTGTGTGTGTGTGTGTGTGTGTGTGTGCTGGTGTCACCTGTCTATGTGCAGTTTTCGGGCGAGGAGCTGCCAGTCTTTGCCCTTGGTGTTGGCTGTGTCAAAGGTGGCACAAATCCGTTGCCGTATAGACATAGGGATTTTAAACACTTTGTCCCCCATTTCAGAGGAAATAGTAGAGTTTGACTCTGAGAAAAACGGCACCAAGTCCTTGTGGCCCTGAAACAAATCACATTAATAACATTAATGTCCCATTAATAACATTAATAGTCCCATTGGACTATGGGAGGAAACCAGAGTACCTGAAGTAAACCTAAACAGAGACAGGGAGGACATGCAGAGCCACATAGAAAAGATCCAAGGATCCAGGGACCTTCTTGCTGTGAGATGGTGGTGTTACCCACTGAGCCACTGTGCCACCCACAGTTGAATTTTACACGTGACAAGTAGCATTGTCAGCTAAATTAAACATCGCTAAAGTGGTTCAAATTCCAGCTTTGTCTGCTAAATGACATGACAAACGTAAAGAAGCTCCGATCCCAGGTGGAGCTGTCTGGGTACTTTCTGTGTAGAGTATGCATGTCCTCCCTGTCTCTGTGCAGGTTTACTCCAGGTACTCTGGTTTCTTCCCATAGTCCAAAGGCATGCATGTTAGGTTAATTGTTATCCCTAAATTGCATCTAGTGTGAGTGTGTGCCCTACAATGGATTTTGTGCCCTGTCTAGGGTTGCCCTGGCTTTCCTCCTGCCGCTTTCCAGGCAGCGACTGTCCCGTGACCCTGTCCAAGACCAAGCGAGTAAGAAAGTGAATGAATTCACTCTAGTCATGGGCTAATTTAGAGAGACCAGTTAACTTAACGCATGCATTTGCCCTATGGGAATGAACTGGAGCACCATGTGGACATGGGTTTCGCAGCTGTACCTTCACAAACCATGCATCACCATGATATGTGTGTGTGTGTGTGTGTGTGTGTGTGTGTGTGTGTGTGTGTGTGTGTGTGTGTGAATATGTGCATTACTTTATCCACAGTGGTGTGGATGTTCAGGATCTGCTCCAAACCGTTGACCTGCCGTACGCTGATCTTACAGGATAGATGATTGGCCGCCATGTTGTAGCGCTGAAGAGAAAAGGCACAATGCAGGGGAGTCGCAGTACTGCACCAAACCTGAGAGAAAGAAAACTCCTGTGGCAGGAGAAAGAAAGAGAGGGTGAGAGAATCACAGAGACAGATAACCGTCTACCAACTTTATGCACCTAGAACCGTGTTAATATTCTCTCGTTTGACTTCTCTGACCCTTCTATTGACGACTGAGAAATGTTCATGAATACTTATGACCAATTAATACTGCCAAGTTTCTGATATCATTCTCTCTCAGCGGATTTCCGCAGTGAAAACACCCAACAATGACAAATGAAGTATCAAGGAACTGTCCTATCAATGTGCTGCAGTGTTTAATCACAGACATCACAGTGTTTTCTAAAATTTACAGTAAGAAAATTTGTTCTTTCTTCCTAACTGCAGCCTAGACTTGATCCACCACCCAAACTGAATCTTCCACTTTGAACGCAGTGCTGCCTATAAGGAACAACAGCAAATCATCATTCATTAATTTTGTTAACCACTTATTCTCTGTCAGGGTCACGGGAAACTTGTGTCTACCCAGCGGCACAGGATGCTAGGTAGGAGCTTAGACAGGGCACCAATCCACCATAGGGCACACTCTTTTTCCCACTCAGGACACATTTACATTTACATTTAAGGCATTTAGCAGACACTCTTATCCAGAGCGACTTATTACAGATTTATAATCCAAGCAATTGTGGGTTAAGGGTCTTGCTCAAGGACCCAACTGTGGCACAGGTGGGATTAGAACCGTGGACCTTCTAGTCCAAAGTCCAGTGCCTTAACCGCTAGGCTACCACAGTCCCCACAGTCCACAGGTACTCCGGTTTCCTCCCAGAGTCCAAAGACATGTGTGTTAGGTTAACTGGTGCCTCTAAAGTGGCACTTAGAGCGCGAATGTGTATGTGTGTCCTACGATGCTTTGGTTCCCTATCTAGAGTTGTTCCTGCCTTTGCACCCAGTGTGGATTAAATGGAAGATAATGGATGGATGGATGTTTATGTGCATAAAGCTTGTCAGTAATTGGCTACGCGCCAGCAGAGTGATACCATTTTGGTATGAAAAACAGCGCTGCTCAACCAGTCAGTTGTAAGGTTGGAAGCTAACTGTTTATAAAGAACAACCCATTCGACTGTCGCTGTTTGTATACAATTCAGAAATGTATGCTTTATAGTATGAATTGTGTTGAAAGTGAGTGTTGCTGAACTAACAACTTATTAGAAGGGGTGTCCACAAACTTTTATATAGTCAACGTTCCACATTCGTCTATTCTAAATCTTTCCTAGAAGACTGAAGGACGTTGGATTCCATGTAAATGCTTCTTATTCATTTTCAATGTGAAATTCGTCTGTCCACATACATTAATTCATACAGTGTATATACATGAGCTTGTATATATACCCACAGTTCTATTGATTTAAAGGTTCTATAGGTTCTGCTTTTTAATATTTGGTCTGAGGTACATGGTAATGCTACCCATCCCATTGTGTAATGAATATTCATGGACAGGGAGGAACCTGGCAGGTGGTGAAGGGTTTGATGCTCCACAGGAAGGGAGGCGAGACATCCTGAATGGAGATCTGCAGGCTGGAGGAGCTTCTCTTGAATAACAGAGTGCACGGTTCCTCCAGGAGACGACCACACTGAGCACGCTCCAACCACAAGACCTCCTAGAGGAAAGAGATTCGGGGAAGAAGAGGCAGAATAAATGTTAATTAATATCAAAGGGGAAGGGCTGTAGAAAAAAAAGGATAAGGATCAAAGACTAGGATGGTGCTGAAGCTGACGAAGCTATGAAGAAAAATACAGAGATGTCAAAGAGGAGAAGACCTTAGAGGAAGAAAAGCATCTGTGGAAAACTGGGGGCACTGATTAAAGGGTTCTGGGGGCACTGATGAAAGAAAGAAATCAGTACAGTACTCTGCAAAAGTCTTAGCCCACCATTAGATTAGCTGTAACGACCATATGTAACATATTGTCAGGTTTATTTATATAGCACTTTTTACAATAAACTGTCTCAAAGCAGCATTATAACATTACAACATTATATTACCTTATAAAGCCAATCCTCAATTCAGTAAGCCTAGGATGACAGTAGAAAGAAAAAACTCCCTAAACGCTGTAAGGAAGAAACCTTGGGAGGACCAATACTCAAAAAGGGACCCATACTCCTTGGGTGGCTTAGATGTTAATTGTAAGAATTACGTTTGTAGCAATACTGTAGTAATGCTAAGTAAATAATAACAGATAAATAAAGTCGACAACTGGACCCTAAAGTTTCAAACTTGAATTCATCACTCCATAAGACTCACACTTTCCCCTCATCTTCATCTAAGCTTTTTCAACCTGTTCTCCTTCTGAAAAAGTGGTTTCCGTCCAATAAAGTGGCTATGTGTGCTGACCAAGCTTCTTTGGACTGTAGAAGGATCAACTTGGTATAGCGATGAAGCTGCCAGATGCTGCTGTTGCTCAAGAGTCCTTGTCCTACTAAATATTTGCCGCTGTTTTGTCACTTTTCCATTAAAAAGGTTGCATATAAAATTCCTCGACGACTATATATGACCCTATCATGACTATCGATGTTAATTATTCTATTGTTAAACAATGGTATCTCTAATCTAATGGTGGCCTAAGACTTAAATGTTATATTGAATACTGGTGGGCTGCTACACAGTTATGCTGGCCAACCCTAACTGACAGGCCTTGGCAGTGATGTGAGGGTTTTGCTTTGCATGCCTGACCAGTTTATAATCAATCCTTATTTATAGATGATTCTTATTATTCTATTTTAGTAACTGTACAGTATACAAACAGGTTTAGAGCTTTGGTCCTAACCATTACCTGGAAGGCATGTGGTGTGTCGTCGACGCAGTAAACACGGAGCGTGTAAATGTGACCCTCTGCACTGCCGAACACAGCGACACGAAGTCTTTTCCCTGCTGTTTCACCAACTGGCATCCCTACGAGGGCGTAGCGGCCTGGCTGATGCACCAGCATGAGACAATGACATGGCTCAAGGATGCAGTAACACAAGGCGCTCTCGTCCTCCATGCACATGACATCCTGCAAACACATACGCAGATACACATAAGTCTGCACACGTAGACTTGCAGAGCACTTTATTAGGCACGCTATAGTATTACTGGGTACAGAGATTGACTTTGCTACTGAATTTTAAGCCCAAAATATGACATGGCATGGATTCCCCAAGATGTTGGAAGCATTTGTTTGGGTATCTGCTAATGACATGATGGCATCACACAACCTTTTATATTCAGTTCTCAGTTCAATTTCCCCTTCAGACACACTCCAAAGGTCTTCTATTGAATCCATACCATATGGAGCTTCAGACCACCTTGAGACGACTTCTGCATTGCTTTGTGAGATGGTGTGTACTCATGTCAGAATAGTCGTACATCTAAAGCTATACATACTCAGACAATACTTAAAAAGACTGTAGCATTCAAGAGTTGATTGACTGATATTACCAGGCTCAGAGTATGCCCAGAAAACACTCCTCACACCATTACACCACCTTTACCAGCCTGGACTGTTGACACAAGGCAGGTTGGAGCCCTGGACTCATGTTATTGGTGTCAAATTCTGACTTCTGAAATCTAGACTTAGGAGGCAAGGTTATGTATTGCTAGTCAGTAGGTGTCCAGTTTTGGTGAGCCTGTGCCTACTATACACTCATATTTCTGTTCTTTCCTGAAAGAAGAGTAACCAGACGTTGCCTTCTACTGTTGAAGTCCATCCACCTCAAGGGTTGGACATTCTGCTCAGTTTGAATTAAAGTAGCCTTTCTGTCAGCTCAAACCAGTCTGGCCATTCACATAAACAAGGTGGTTTCACAGAATCACTGGATGTTTTAAAACTATTGTAAACTTTATGTATGAAGCACCTTTCAATGATACCCCAAAGTGCTGTACATAAATGCAGAATGCATTACATTACACAAGCAATAAAAAACACTGAAGCATAAAAACACCACCAGGACAAATTAACCAGATATTTTTGCATCATTTTGAGAACTCTAGACTCTCTTGTGCATGAAAATCCCAGTTCAGTGATTATAGAAATTCTCAAGCCAGCCCATCTGGCACCAACAATGATGCCAACATTTCCCATTTTGATGGTTAAGGCGAATGTTACCTGAAGTTGCTTTGTTAACTAACAACACCTATCAATCCACACATAACACACCTATTTTTATTTGGTTCATGCGCCTTGGTGTTCAACCCAGCTCAGGGGTTTTATCTAGATTATCTACAGAATTTACAGAAACATGTTTTACTTTAACCAAGCAGGAGCTACAGCTGATTCTACTTGGCCGCTTGTGGTTTGTTTTCTTGAACCACACCCAACTGGTTCTGGGCGGTGATCAATCAGAACACAAAAGGGGTGTTGTTATAAGCACTTATATATAATGTGTGCTTCAGCTGCACTTACGTCTTTATTTAGCAATTCACTCATTCATTTGAGCTGCTTGCTTTCAAAGCGAAAAGCTTTTGTCGCAGCAATGAAAGTTCCATGCTCTGAACGGTCACCTCACAGAAGAAATTATGGGTAATACGGCCTTCAGATAATATTTTAGCAACTAAAACTTCAGCTATCCCAAACGATAGCTTTGTGAAACCAGAGGTTACTCGAGTAATCTCCAAGGTTTCTGCTACATTTCACAATCACTCTAGGTTAAGATTTCATCCCTGCCTGTCGGGCCACATTTGGGCCAGAATGTAAATCATGGACAAACATTACCTATGGTAGATGACATGTGGGCCATGATAAATCTTTATTATGTCTGGCAACAGCTTTCCAAAATATGGCCCACAATACAATTGCCATTGCCATAACTGACCCACAAGTTCCTAAACTGAGACAAATTTGTCACAGAGCTGTCTGCTATCCAAGTGTGGACCCCATAACATATGGTCCGGACTGGCAGGGATGATATCGGAATAAAAATATAATTGTCAGTATTTTCCAACCTCCCAATTTTCTCCATGTATTTTCCTCTTCAGTCTCACACTCCAGTCCTCTGAGATGTCCGCACAGTGTGCTATCGTCATGGCAACAGGACACGAGAGGACAACACCTGCTGGACCAAACGAAACCTCTGGACTTAAAAGAACCTCCTCATCAGAGAGAACACTGGGAAAAGAGGGGATGCAGTAAGTTAGTATGGCCAGTATTGATGTATAGACCGATATCTATAGGCTAAACCTGTCAGTGCTATCACCCTAGATCAGTCCTTTAGCTTCAGCGCTGGCACACAAGATTAGATGGAAAAAGGTGATATACAATTGATCACACATGCCTTTGTGTGTGTGTGAGGTTTGATGGAAGGTCTTCTGGTCGATGCCATCTTCCGAATAACTTTTTAAGTCATTGGGAGACAGATGGAGACACTTTGGTTGCAATTTTAGGGATCAATATGTCTGTGAGCACAGAAATCTAACATGTTTTTGAAACCCAAAAAGTTACTTTTGGTATGTTTTACACAGATCAAACAAAGGCTAATGCATTTAGAGTTATTACAGCTGATAAAACCTAAGGACTGGCCTATATGTTAAACATATAGTTCTGTGTTGTAGCTAGATAGATAGATGGATGGGTGGACGGATGGATGGATGGATGGAGAGATGAATAGAACTTTGTTCATTCCAAGGGAAATTGGAATTAGGCTATGTCTGGAACATATTGGAAAATGGCCAGGTTTTTTTCCAATGGGAAGTTGTCCTTGTAGCATATCAAGGAAGTCAGAATTGCCACAATCAGACTTGCAATGTCTCTTGTGGTTCATAACTTAACAACCCTATCAACCCACAAAGTTGAAAACTTTTGTTTTTCGTCAAAGGCAAAGATGAAATTGGCGAATTGGCGACTGAAAAATAAAGTGACCTCAGTTACACGATTTAAAAACAGTGTTATCACCAATTGTGCGTTCACAGAGTTAGCAGCATCGTCATTAAGAGTTTACCCAGTGCGTAGGGCCGAATGTTATTGTAATCCAGTCCGTCTCATCTCAAAGTGAAGCCAATGTCAAAGGCAATGCTGTAATTTTAAGATTAAACAAGATTACAAACTACACTGCTCACAAAAATGAGGGAATATTCAAATATGGGATATTTCAAAATGAATTTTTGAAATATCAAAATGAAAATATGAAATATCCCATATTTAAACATTCTCTAATTTTTCTGAGTAGTGTAGTTCAGCTTACACTAATTTTTGTAAGCAGTATATAAACGAGGTCCAAGCTCAGTTAGGCTCGCTTAACTATTGTTAATTCTTATAAAAATTGTTACTACTTTGCCACAGTTGGTTGCTATACAGATAACCTATAAAGGTACTGTATGTGCCCTTTAAGGTCCGCATTACATTCTGTTAAAAAGGACGTTGTCCTTAATCGATGTTGACCAGGCATAGTAGCCTAATCTTTTTAAGCTACTGCATACAAAACCATTGACAGGTTGTTACAGATAGTCATACGGAAAATACAGAAAATCATACTCAAGCATGAGTAACTTGAGTAACTAACACAAAATAAATCTCTGAACACATTAACAGAATTAGACCAGCCTCTAGTCCAAAACGAGAGCTAACAAGCAAGCAAGTACAAGATCGGTAATGTAGTTCGCTTTCACGTGAACGATGGACATCTGCTCCTTAACTCCTGCCTCTGCTCATGGGCTCAGTGTTGATTGGGATCAGGTAGTGCTGTGTCTTTGCTGTTTTTAGTCTGTTTTAAAAGATGTATTTATTTATTTATTCGAATTTTTAATACCTCATGTTTAAAGCATACACATATTGATCGGATGGATGTTTTTCTTGCAGCAGAATGACCTCTCTCTCCATATGGTCAATATAAATGCAATGGGAAGGTGTAAAATTTTAGTGAAAAGGCTGAAATGCACCTCCCTCCCTCCCTCACTCACTCACACGCACGCACGCACGCACGCACGCACGCACGCGCGCACACACACACACGAATAAAAAGCAATGTCCTTGCTCTTAGAAAAGCAATGTCCAATTAACTTAGATGTATACTACATCAGACACTCTTTCACTTTGTTTATGTTTCTTAATTAATTTAGTATCAGTGCTTCAAGGTTCATTGAATAAAGCTTCTGTGTTTGGCGTGTGTGTGTGTGTGTGTGTGTGAGAGAGAGAGAGAGAGAGAGAGAGAGAGGGCGGTACAAGCGTGCTTGTATAAAGCATTTTAATCAATAGTATAATGTAATAAATTACAGTTATTGAATACGCGCTATTGAAAAACAGCAAGTCAGCAAGTCATTAAATAAATCGCTAAAAGGTGAATGTGGGACATTTATCAGCGATGTGGAATTTTATGCAAGATGTGGAGCAAATTGTTTTGAGATTTCTTGGATGAAAATGCGTTGCTGCATATGCATCATATCTCTTTTTAGTACAGCATCTCCATTTAGTTTTAAACAACCAATAATAGCACAAAAACACTGCTTTAGAACTACTGTTTAAGTGCCGTGGGGTTTTCAGGTGATTGCTGGTGTTTCTTTGATTATTTGACGGCGCAAAGTAGACATAAGTACAAATAAGTAGGCAATTCATTGACACGTATACAAGTTTATATCAAGATTAGTCATACACTGAAACCAGTGCCAGTTTAGTGTAATCAAGTAACCTAAAGCATGCCTTTGGACTGTGGGAAGAAACCCGAAGAAACCCGGAGAAAACCCACACTGACACATGAAGGACATGCACACAGAAAGGACCCAAGCGGCTCCCCAGTGATTGACCCCAGACATCCTGGCTGTGTGGGTGTGGTCTTCATTGACTGCAGCTATGCTGAAACTGACAAGACCGTGCAAATTCCTATTTATCTATAGCTATTAGGAGGATAGGGCCACACTTTAAAACAACATGTGATTTTATAGGGTCTGAAGACTGTACGCAGAAATCAAGACCTTTGCAAACAAGACTTATTAGAGAAGAACAATAGCGAGGTTGTGAAGAAAAAGTGTTAAAAGCCATTTTAAGAAAAAGATCACGGACAGAATGTAGTTTCTGGCAGAATAAGAGGTCTGATTCAGAGTGTTTCAGCAGACCTGTGTGGACTGATGAATCACGATTTGAGTTGCATGGTGATGATCCAGAGACGTATCTGGTGAAAATACTAAAGTGTAAAATGTACCACTCCTGCCAGCGGAGGTAGAGATGTCATGGCATGGGGAACCTTTTTAACTGATGCTACCAGTGAGCAGCTTACCTGTATAAAGTCAGTTAATGCTTCTGATTATAGGAAAACATTGCAGAAAGGTGTGCTTTAAAACATTTAAGACATTGCTCGTTTCTCAGAGTTTTCTACAGACGACCTTATTTTTCAAAAAGACAATGCGAAGACCACTAAGAAATGTCTGCGAGAGAGTAACTCAAGCCTCACGATTTGGCCCGATAAGAGTCCAGATTTGAACCCTATAATTATATTTGCTCTCAGACTGAACACAAACTAACTGGTAAAAAATGTTGTCTTGTGTTTAACAGTACCGATAAGAGTCCAGATTTGAACCCTATAATTGTATTTGCTAATATATATATTTAATTTGGTAAAAAATGTTGTCGTGTGTTTAACAGTACTGATACATCTTTCTATAAAAGCAGACGTGTTAAGGCAATAAAATCTGTAAAAAGCTTTCTAGCAAAACAAAGGGAAATGCTAACCCATACTAAGTCACTTTCTGTTTGTTTAATTCTTGCTAATTTCCTGACCAATTATTTGCTGTTGAAATAATTAAAAGCTTCATATATTGCAATTTTGGGTTCGGCCCTTTTTTTTGCCCAGGAGTGAATAAACAATAAAAGCTGAAATGAATGCTCATTATCTAAGAACTCTATGCAACATCCTACTAATGACTGCATATGAACAATGTTAATTATGCATTATGATAATGCAGTGCAAAACTATTACGTAATTACTACACTAACCGACTGGCAAAACATCTGAATCTCATGTGTGCCGCGTGCCATCTGCTGATATTACTCCCTCCAATTCTTTAGATTTTTTTCTTTTCTCTCACTCTGATTCTTTCTCACCCTTTTATTCCTCGAGTGGGTCTTAGATTTTTTTTTTTCACTTCAGAATTCACATCCAAACCAACAAGAATGTCAGATCAAGAATGTCAGATCACATGCTGCACATGCGCTCTTATTTTATTCCAGTTTATTCCAAGGGATGTAGGCTCTGTAAGTATTTTTAAATCCAGAATAAAACCTGGGAGTTTTAGATTAGTCTTATGATGTATATGATTGGAATGTGACTTTCTTAATGACTGTTTTATTGTAATTACATTTTTTATAGTAAGCATTGCTTTTACAAAAGCTATTTTATATGTAAAGCACATATACCTGTAGTATTATAGGCAATATTTAAATCTAAAATGAAAAGTGTTCAATAACTGATGATGGTGATGACAATAATTATTATAATATAATTATTATGATGATGATAATGATAATTGTTGTTGTTGTTGTTTTTATTTAGCTCTGTTGCCTCTTGGCTTCAAACAGGGTACATACACACTCACTTACTCATTCACTTACTCACACTGGGACATTATAGATACACCAGTTGACCTAAAACATGTATTTGGTATCTGGTAAGAAACTGTACCCAAACTAAATTCACGCTGACATGTAGAGAACCTGCAAAATCCAGCCATATTGAATGAAATCGATGGTCTCTGGAACTATTAGGCAAAAGTGCTAACCACTGGGGCAATGTGCCACCCTGTTATAATAACAATAATAATAATAATTATTGTTGTTGTTAAAAATAATAATACATTGGTACCTCGGTTCTTGACCACCTTAATATACTTTAAGTACTTATATATTATATTATTATAAAATAAGCTATGTGTTAATGATGTTGGCTAACGATGTAAGTGTTTTTTTACTTTAACGCTCTACCAAACACTCGTTATATTCACTGAGTCATGTTTAATAGATCTTATGATGGATTTGTCTGAATAAAACCACATCATAAATCAGGGAGCATCTGTACAATACATCCTCATTAATCCAAATAATGTCTTATACAAGGGCAAGAAGGTCCCGGGTTCATTCTGTGTGGACTCTGCATGTCCTCCCCATGTCTGTGTGGGTTTACTCCGGTTTCTCCCACAGTCCAAAGATAGGTTCTTTGGTGTCTCTTAAGTGGCCCTTAGTGTGTGTGCCGATGTATTCAGTTATACAAATTGTTAAAAAAATTATTACAAATTTGCTCTGTACTCAATGCTTTCCGTTCTCGGCAAACCTCCTGGGACAAATTAACGGCGAGAACCGAGGTTCCAGTGTTCACATATTACTTGTAATGCTGGAGTGAGGAGACCAGGCACTTGATATTAAAACACTTACTAAACACACTTAAGCAAACAAAACCAGATGTTAGGTAAGGGGCCGATCAGAAGCAGTCCAGGGCTGGGCACATGAGCAGGCACTTCGTGAAGGATAGTACCAAGGGGTGAGGCCAGAAATAACTGAGGGGTGTGGCTTGTTGTTGCACTGTTCTAGATCATCTCAGGGTGTTTTAGGTGTAATTGGGACCACTGGCCCTGCTGCCACTAAACTGCCACAGTGTTGTGTGTTGTTGTAATTATTGCGAATAATATTTTTAACAACAACAATAAATAAATAATCAGAGAAATAATACAATTCATATGATCCATAATTCATTATTTAAGCTGGGAATTGGGAATGGACTACCAGAGTTGTGAGCCGACGGCGATTAACACTGCAGCATTGTTATAGTTGTTGTTTTCAGCGTTATTTCCACATTCCACACTTTTCAGTTATCTCCCTTTCTTCGCTAATGACACATTTCAAACTGGCTGTCATTTAAAGTCCAGTCACCTCAGTCTATATGCTTTTGAATGACAGTTATGCTGAATGTAGCTGTTTAATTGGGAATTAAATTTAATTGGTTGGTTTTATACCTTTAAGTTGTGCTTTTTTTGGATGGATCTGATGGCACACACAGACTGTCATTTATCTTAGCAAGTGATGGGACATGAAGGCCTTGACATGAAACTCCATACTGTTGGGTGAACTCTACGGGTTTTGAATTAACACTCACTTTCAAAGTGTGGAAAGAATTGTGTATTCACATCACATTTGAATTCCTGTAATTATCTATTTGCCTCTGTGTGATTGTGTGTGTGTGTGTGTGATTATGTGTGTGTGTGTGTGTGTGTGAGATAGATAGTGTGAGAGAGAGAGCAAGAGAGAGAAAGAGCATCCTACCAGGTGTTTTTCTGACAGATGCTCAGATATATTTCCCGGCTCATGTCCTCTGCAATCGCTCCTTGTGATATTAGCAGGCTCACACCTGTAAACACACAGGTCATCAGGTGGGCAAACTTATAAATTGTATTATATTCTCTTCATAGATGTGCAAACATGAACAGCGTAAATATAAATACTTCAGATACATACACTCTCAAGTTCAAACTCTCACACAGAGTTCTTTTGAAGGTATTCATTATTTCCTAGAGCGCTTTTACTGCATCGCAGCAAGCCCAGGAGCAATCAATAACAGGCTTCCCTAAGGAGAAATCCAGCTCTCTTTCTCTCTAACTCTTGCTCTCTTTCTCTGTCGATGCAACTCTCTCGCTCTCGCTCTCTCTCTCTCTCTGAGACACATACATTCAAACCTATTTAGATGTCAAGACGCATTAAAGCAGCCAACAAGACAAAAAGTGGCACTATTATGTATCTAGGAGAGAGAGAAAGAAAGAGAGAGAAAAAGAGAGACGTCTGTGTTGAACAAACAGACTGAATATTTATAGTCCAGACTGAAAATGTACAAAGACTGCCTTTGTTAGATCATGGACCATTTATGAACATATTACAATTTTAATTGTCTTGCATTCAGTTTCAATTAATCCTTGGAGGGTGGACCACAATCTGGGATACCAACATCATCTGAACTTCATATGTCTTCATGCATATTAACGAACACACATACAATACAGCTCCGTTGTTATCCGACATAAACTTGAGAACTCAGTCACCGAAAGTAAAGGTAGAAATTGTGGACTGCCAAATGGCAGCTCCAAGGAAAAAACAAAATTACCTCAGAGAGGAAAAATCAAGAGGTCACCAGAAAAAACAATAAGCCATTAACACGAACATGAGATCCAAAAACACATAAGGAAGGGTCATAAAGACAAACTTGACAAATGTCTCAACTTAAAGGATGAAATATGAGCACAAAGAAGACAAGGCAAGTCACACTCAGAACACCGGATAGATTGGCAAATCACGTGAGCCGTTAGGATCACATGGGCCAAGTTGTGAATGAGGGTTAAACCACCTAGGAAGGGATCTCAAGACTTCTTTGTAGGTGGCTGATAACTGGTGTCGTAATGCGTAGTGCTGAAAAAACTGTACATTATAGGCTTTTCAAAGAAAAAAAAATATTTGTGAACATTTTGCGTTAAAGCCCACATGGAGTCTTGACACCTGAGCAAATAATTAACTTAATTATTAATTAACAATTAATAAATTTAATTCACCATATGACTTAAACTTGGGTGGCTGTATTAGTATTTTTATAGATCCCATGCACAAACACATACACACACACTAACCTGTGTGTGGCAGCACCAGTCGTCCCCCACTGTGCCCAAACTGCCCACTCGTCCTAAATATTGGTGTTGTAGCGGGTGGAGTCACCAGAAATTCCTCCTTTCCCGATCTAGCCTCAATTTTTGCACCACGGGGGAATGTCAGTGGTGGGGCTTTCGGATGATGGCCCGTCCTCTCTGTCATGCCTAGTGACATCATGAAGGAACTTTTAACCTTGACCTTGACGTCAGGCAGGGGGTGAAAGATAAGCTCCTTATCCACAGAGTCTGGAAAACACATGGGGCTTGAGTAGGACACAGAACGATCTGGATTCATCAGCAGCGGGTTACCTGGAAAGACAAGAAATGGAGACAAAAAGGATTAAGGTTATGGTTAGGGGTTGGAGTACGGGATATACTCAGGGTTATTTATTTCTTGAACCACATACTCTACATCCATGAGTCCAAACATTGTAACCACTCACAGAATGAAAAGGAATTACCTACAATGGATAGGAACTTTGGAGCAATGGAAGAATTTTGTCTTGTCTGATGAGTCTAAGTCTCTTTTACATCTGTTGTTGTTTTATCAAGTTGGTAGAGGAAGCGTGATTACCCTATGTAATGTTTTGTTGGGAAACCCTAATTTAATATAAATACATACTCATAAAATGTATCGTCTTATTTCATAGTAGTTTTACTACTTTATAATTACAATATTTACTAAAATATCTACTTACAATATTTCAATAATACTATTAAAAAACAAGTACAATTTCAGGTTTCATTTTTGTTATCTTTGATTTTCTTGTTTGGAGTTTACAATTAACTTTAATTGTAATTTGAAGAACTAACTCACTGCTGCAGTGCCAAGAAAGATTCTTCTCTGCATTGCTATGCATGTCAGCATGTATTTTATGTATATCTCAGAATTAAGCTTTTAGAAATCCCCTGTCGAACCTGAGATTCAGGCTCAGTGACTAATTAAGATCCACTCAGTTTACAAAATACACCCGAGAGTGTAATAAAAATTTTGAAAAAAGTGCTTTCGCAGGTGACGGGGTTTGCATGGTTGACGTGGTTAGTAATGAGGCTGTGTCATAACTATTTATGTTGACCACAAGTCAAACCTAACATCATCATAATCGTTCTGTGGGCCAGGACTTTTTTGCAGCCTGACAAAGGACATCATAACATCAAAACAAATTTATTAGGTGCTTGCCACACCAAATGTGATACGGCTAGCTTTTTCTTTCCATTTCACGACATTATCAATACTGATCTCCACACATTAACAGTCTGGCTGACAGCAACTACATTTTGTGTCAGCTTGGTCTGCTTAATCCTCCAGCCTCGCAACTACTTCTTGCAGCCACCAAATGGTAGGCAGTAGACTTTGCAAAATTTGCCGGCACCTCAAAAAAGCTGTTTTTTGTTTAAGTAGCAGGGAGCTGATCCCTCATCTAGCCATTCCTCCATAAGACATGGTCAATCGTGTCTGTGTAGTGCCAACCAGTTTATTGAAACTGCTGAGAAATGTCTTTAGAGAGGTGAGTTAACAAATATAACTGCTGAGCCACTCCAAGTGCCGGTTCTGTTTAGCTTTAGATGATGTGTTCATGGCAATCATTTACACATATAACTATAGTCTAGCTACACATATCATTGTATTACTTTTACCTAATATGTTCTTAATAAATTCTGGTAAAGTCTATCGCTGTATGAAGATGGCATGGTGGATTCCAGTATATGTCATAAACTGGCACCATTCACCCATGCATCTTGTTTATTTGTGAAGCTCTAGCATCTTGTCTCTTGTTGACATCTACAGTATGTAATTATATCTCTGTCTTGTGCAACTATGTAGGAAATGAATGGTTGGTGTTTCACTGTTGCTCAGGACTTAAGGTTCTACTATTGTCGGATCACAATTGTTATGGCAAAGGACATCCATCAAAGGAAAAGGCCTAATTTGAGACATTGACCAGCCAACAAAGCCATCCAACCTCAATCCAAAACTGAAAACATGTGAGACTATAGTGTGGGATAATGGTGGAATTTACAACTGACATTTTTGGTTCGTTATTATAATATGGGAATGCATAACTAATAGTTAGGGAAGACATGATGCTTAATGACATAAATGACATAAAGACATAAATGCTTATTAAGAAAAGCAGCACCTTTATGACTCAGTAAAACCATTATAATCCAGGTTAAGGACCCAATACACACTGTGGCCATTCTGGTTAGGAAACGAGTAAATTAAAAAAGAAGTCATTTTGTCTTAGATGCCCATGAGCGCCTGGCATTTTGAACCCAGGGAACAAAAATGCACCACTGCACTAGGGTTTCGCTTCTTAGAATAGAAACCTCGAAAAGACAGAGAATCCATCATAAAAATTGCAGACACAGGTCCTTGTGGAATGTAATAAAGATTTGTAGCAAAGCTTAGACGCACAGGTGTGTACCTGTAGATGTACCACCCACAACAACTGATTCATAGCAGCTTGTTGTCTAGCCATATGAGGTGGACACAATGACACACTCTGACATACTGGGTACAATTGATTTTACATCCTGTAAATAAATTTCCCTGGAGAAAAGGGAAGGAACAGGAATCATATCAATGATATCATACTGGAGCCACTAGCTCGGCACTCAGCCATGCTTTTCAGGGTTTTACCAGAAACATGGGCATTGCACTACAGATGTGTGTGTGTGTGTGTGTTTGTGTGTGTACTTGCATGTGCCTTAAAGTTCAGTAGTCTCTGGTGTTCCACACCTTCAATAAATTCACTCCTTTAGAGAACACTGTTTGTAATTTCAAAATAATTAAAGAATATGATGGTTTGGTTGGTCTTCACAAATGTACACTACATTTTATCAGTGGAAATTCAAGCAATAGGTGTACGATAGTTTGGCTACAGTTATATATGGTCAATAGAATGGTCACAAAATAATCCAAGTAAAAAATGGAAATTAAGTCCATCCACTCCAGTTATGTGAGCAAACTTTGGATCAAACTTTAGGATACCATGATTCAAAACGGAGGACTTGAACTCGTCTTTGCTTTTAGCTGAATAATCTTTTCAGCCATATAAGCAGTGTCACCGGTCGCTCTGTAACGGAAGCTGATGTAAGCTTCCTAACACATTAACAATCCTTTTAATGAAATGTCATGAAAACTTGCTGGATGGAAAATCCACTGTGTGTACAGTTTCTGGAATACTCTGGATGCAGTGATGTTGGTCACACCAGATACTGAAAGCAACATTTTACATACATGCTTTGAGTATCTGTAATATATGAACGATTTTATCATTTTTCTCAAACAAATAGATAAACAAGTATGTTTTACCTAATATAACTTTTTATGCAGAAATACAGAAACTTTTAAAAGTTAAACAAATCTTTCTTGTACCACTGTAAGTTATAATAATGGGTATGACTGCACCTCTACAGGAATGTTGTCGTGAAACTTTGTGACTTCTGGAGAAGAGCCTCCTTGAGGTTCAAAGTTTTACCGCTGTGAACTTTGAGCTGCTGTAAGAAGTTTCAAATTAAGAACCCCATTACCACAAACCCAGAGTCCCCTCCATATGTGCAAGGCACACGTGGAGGGCGCTATGCTATGTATTACAATTGCGATGTCATCTGTTCCCCAGTCGGCCATCTGACACTGTGGTGGGCTGTTATCACTGGAATGCTAAATACTCGTTTCCAAAACCTGTCTTGTCGGTAAGGATCACGTCTGAGCTGGTGGATTCATTGTGCCATTGAGTGGCATTGTTCCTGTCTGCAAGACATGCCCCTGTGTTGCTTTGCTCTTTTGAAGCTGTGCTCCCGTTTTGAGATCCCTTTGATCATTTTGAACTGCATGCTGCATATGGCATATGTGTTCTTTTTGCTGTGCTGTTCCTCGCTCGCTGCATGCTATGGCAGGTGGCAATTCCTGCCTTGTTGAACTGTCTAGGCACCTAGGCAGGAGGTTCGTCTCATGCATTCTGTGCAACTATTCCCCGTGCTTGGCACTCATGTATGGACACTCTGTACACAGAGCGCCATTCTTCTTCCTTTGACTGTTAAGTTGTGCCTTTCTACGCTATATTTTAAAGCTTTCAGAATACTCATTTAAATATGAATGACATTTACATTTAATCATTTAACACATGTACTTTTCCAGACCGACTCACAACAGATATATTCTTACAATCCAAGCAATTGTGGGTTAAGGGTCGTACTCAAGGACCCAACAGTGGCAGCTTGGCAGAGGTCAGATGTGAGCCCTGGACTTCCTGGTCCACAGTCCAGTACTTTAACCACTGAGCCAACACATTCCAAGAAGAAACTGTTAATAGTGCTTGTTTAAATATTATTACATGTTTAAATGTATCATTCTTAAGTAATATAGTGGATATAGTCAAAAAATGCTCACATAACATGGATCATCAGATTTTGCACCAACTTGTGGAGTCCATGTCTACTCAAGTGCATGCTTACATCCAAAGTGGATAATATAACAAGTTCTAATTTTTTTTTGCTTGGATTCAGCTTTGTACTCAAACTGCTATCTGATTATGCTGCTGGCAACTTTCGGCACCCACTATATAATGTTTTAGACTTGAATTTAAGACTTTTATTCCAAATTTTAAAGGCACAATATTAAATAACGTCATGCAAAATCACGATCTTTCTATTGTTCGTGTGTTTTTTACAAATTCAAATCAGTGTGAATCGAGATCAGCCAAACTAATCCTATAAGACACTCACACGGGATCGTAGCTGCATTTTAACACCCAATTTGTTCAATGATAACCAGCCATATTTAAAATGGATTATATCCAGTTTTATCACAGTTTCAGGAAATTGTACAACATGAAAAAAGACTGTCATTGTAATACATACACTTAATTAAATTCAATACTCAGAGTTGCACAGTCTCTTTTTTCCCCCTCCTTATTTTATTACTAAATTGTCAGTGCCATGTGCAATGAATCTTCTGCAGAGGGAGGAGGGCCACATGCCAGCAAGCTCATCTGCACAACTCCAGGCCACCAATGGCTTCTTTTCGGAGGTCTACAGCGAAAAAATACATGTGGAGGAACAGATGACGTTCTTCCATGATTGGAGACACAGCTTGATTATTTTGTTGCTTAATTGAACTTTCTATAATTAATATAAAAGTCAGTGACTGCAATACTGAATCACTAGTTATTGTCTAGTCATTGTATAATGTAATGTTTAAGTCAGCTTTCAGTTCTTATTGCTGTACTCGGTTTTCACTGCTGTTTGAGCTTTACAGAATTTTTCATGAAATACCCTTGTGCCTCCAGCTTCTTATCCATGTTTTGATTAGCTGTGTTGTGTTATGTCTGGCAGGTGCACCTTTGTTGACACATTATATATGTGTTTTGTAAATGTGTTCTCACCCTGTGTGTTTCTCTTGAAGCTGAAAGACTGGAATCCTCCGGTGAAGGCTGATGCGTCGATGGCATCAACACCATACTCACTGTGGCTCCGTCTGTAGACAGTCACCACGATGACCAGCATCACAACAGCAACCACACCCGCTACAAGCCCCAAATATAGGGCTACGTCACTGCTGACCTCGGACTCGGCTTCTGAACCTGCTTCTATATAGATATATAAATAGATAGATGGATGGATGGGTGGATGGATGGATGGATGGATGAGTGGGTGGGTGGGTGGTGGATGGATGAGTTGGGTGGTGGATGGATGGATGAATAGATAGATAGATAGATAGATAGATAGATAAGCATGTAAGTAGGTACTGTAAGTAGGTAAATACATTATATGCGTGAAAGTATGTGGACACCTGACTATAGAATGAAACTTAATTCCAACAGTCACTCACTCAACTTCTCAGATGACTGATTTCTCCCACAGCTCTGAAGCTAGTGACTAGCTGGTGCCTTGGGATGCAAGGCGGGAACATCCCTAGACAGGGTGCCAATTCATCATAGGGAAAATTCCAACACTAATGGCATTAATATGGTGTTAGCATCCCTCCCCCTTTTTGCACTGTAATAACAGACTCCAGTCTTGTACAAAAAAGATTGCTTAGTGTTTCTAGGACTAACACTAATTTTTTGCATGAACATGCTGGCTTGCAATTAACATTCCTGTTCAGTCCAAAGATGCTTTAATACTCTTCATAGTACTCCACTGATTTTCATTTTTCCTTTTTTCTCTGTTGCCTTCCGAAAAAGTATTTTGCAGGCTGTTACCCTTCCAAAAGGACCATTCCTGATGAAGACTGGGTCAGCCTGCCATATCGATGAAATTGCCAGAAGCTGCAATTGCTTAAGTGTAAGGGTAAGTGTAATCCAAAGTTTTCAGGTTTTTAATAGTGGATACACATTTCCTGTATTTTCTGGTTGTATTCTAAGAAAGAAATATATATTGTCATTATTTCATTCTTGAAACAATTATATATCTAATCTTATGGTGGCCTAGGACTCTTGCACAGTACTGTATCTTCACTTGTTCTTCTTTTCTTGAAAAACCAGTTACGAAGACACAACTGGACATAAAGTACAATCACGATCAATTGATTGGTTCGTCAGAACAATAATTCTGCACATGGCTTAACATTCAAAAAGAACTGAGGAAACCATACAGAGAATGCAGAGCAGGACTCAAAATGAAAGCAGTGAAATGGATCAGCTTAGTGCTTTGATTATAATATAGATTTTACTATAAGAGGATATTATATCACGGCGTGGCTGCATTAGGATAACTGACACCAGACTCTGATGTTTCCATGACTAACTTTCTGACCTTAGAAACCTTGCAGACAGAGATAAAATATTGAGTGATAAGAAGAAAGGTGCAGGGAATATGTCATGGTGAAAAAACATTACTGTTGTCTAAATGTTGCCTGTTGATGTATCTCCATGTTATCTGCCAGGAAGTTCACTCACGGATTTCACAATGCGAAGGTCATGTGACATCAAACACTTGACTTTCTTGAGACTTCAGACGTGGACACTTAAAATGCCTTTTTTTATTTCTGGTAATTTGAACCATATTTTGACAGTCCTTCACAGTTCAAATCTACATCAGTTTGCAAACAATTGTCCTCATCAAGTCCTGCGTCATCAAAGATCTAAAGGATCTGCTGAATTAGAGGAAGCAAGCTTTCAGATCAAGGGTCAACGGGACGATAAGGAGGGTGCAGGAGGAACTGAATGAGATTGAGGGATTACAATTAAGGCTATGGGAAGAAGTTGGAGAGCAGGCTTCAACAGAAAGTGCAAAGGAGGTATGGACTGGCAAAAAGAGCATCACTGGCTTGGTACTCTATCTATCAGTATTCTTTGCCAGTCATACTAAAAACTGTTCTAGTGCAATCTAACAAGCAGGTTTCTTAATAACAATGGAGGATAAGTTGACAGAAATATGTACAAAAAGAGGATACCCCAACAGTGCACACAACAGAACAGGGGTTACCTTTATATATTGTTTAGAGGTGAGCCTTCAGTGTTTGGAGCCATTCTGACCAATGTGAAGCTCACTCCACTAATGAGAAGTCAGGACACTGAAACATCAAGACCTGGCCTTGCAGACATGGCTTGATTGGATGTACAAGGTGCCCTAAAGCTAAAGACCTGACTTTGTGTGAAGCTGTGTATTTCTTAATCAGACAATGGGAGGTAGCTTGGACATGGGAAGCAGGTTCAGTAAGATGCCGTTCCCTTCCACCAGCGGCCATTCATTTTCTCCACTTCCTCATCATTGTCAACTTTCACCACACCTCCCACAACCATTCACCCTTACTCATCTCCCCCCTCCCTTTAGGCATCCACCCTAAACCCTGCTGGAGCTTAACTTTCTTAGTCCCCCAGCTGTATATCAAAGGCCAAGTGAAGTAACAACTGGAGAAGTTAAAACCAGGCAAGGCTGTAGGTTGGCCTGATGCCCTGATGGAATCAGCCCAACACTAATGGCTGCACTAGCCAGCTATATTGGATCCTTCAGAACCTCTTGAGTGCCCACAAGGAGGGAGTGCCAGGGCTGTGGAAAACATCCTGTCAGCTCCCTTATTCTATAATGACCAAATGCCAGTGGCCCTTAAACCACATCTGATGGAGATTCTGGTAAGACTGGTTTTACCCTACTTCAGACCTCATTTCTAGACCCTCTGCTGTTTGCTTACCAGCCACAAGTTGGCATGTATGACACAGCAATATATTTACTCTAGGGAGCACAAGCTCATTCGACCTGTGCCACAATAAGAACTACATTCTTTGATTTCCCCAGTGCATTCAACTCAACACAAACTCTCCTGCTGAGAGAGAAAACTGGGTTTGTTTGTCTGGGAAGAGCTTGCCTGATTAAGTATCGAGCCTGACTACAGGAGCACTACATGCTGTCCCTGTTCATCTTTATCCTGTGCATTCAGACCATTAAACATCATGGGACCGGATTCTGAGTTGGCTGACACCTACAAATTTCTTCTACCAGTCTGATGTTGCAAATGCTGGCAAGCACTGTGTTCTTTGCTGAAATTTGCTGAGCTAGCAACCTCAGCGTCTTCGATGCAGGGAAACTCAACGAACTTAGTCCTAGGATGCTTTCTGGACAGTTTCAAGGTGGTGATAGTGGAAATGGAGGACACGTAACAAACTAATACCGCCCTGAACAGCTATTCACATGTCCTCCGTGACATACTGGCCAAACAGTACAGCATGGGGCTGCCAGACTACTTGGCATATTGGGGCACACACAAAATTTAGAGGGGTACAGCAGAATCGCATTTCACCATAAGAAGTAATGTATAAATGATAATCACTTTATGCCGTTTGGCATTCCGCACTGGTGCATTATTACCATGGACTGGATTACGTGCATCGTGTTTGGAAGATCGCACCATTGAGTGTTTCATTTATAGTGTTCGAAGCTGGAATTTTTGGTCGAATTTGGAGGCAAAAAATGTTCCTTCAACACCCAAATTGTTAGAGTGAATTTTGGACAGCACGGGGGCACTGTTGCTTCACAGTCAGAAAGTTAAGAAAGGTGGAGCAATCCGGGTCTTTTCTATGTGAAGTCTACATGACCTTCCTTAGTCCTCATGGATTTACTCTGGGTGCCAGTATATATATATATATCTTTTGTGAGCAGTACATATATGTATTTGGAGCATTTAGCAGATGCCTTTATTCATTGGTTTGTATTCTCTTCAGTATAACCTTGGATGTTGGTGCAACCGAGTGTCTGTCATTGAATGGGCACTTGATGCTGAAGAGCGATGTGAAATAAACTAAACAAAGAAACGAAATGCATTCAAATTCTGAGGTTTCAGTTGACAAACTATTATGACCTTGCCTACTATCACGACGACCTTGTCAGCATGACTGACATAAAAATAGATAAAACAGCAACATTTTACTGGAGCATGTGAAGAGTAAACTTAAAGGACATCCATTTTTATAACTATTATTTGTACTCATATATTATATATTACTATTAAATACCCCATTCTAACCTATTTATCTAACTAGCTAGCTAGCTAGGCCCTGACATACAGATCTTTTGCCAGTGTTGCTTTCAAAGTCAGTTTGAAACTCTATAGTAAATAATGCAACTGACAGATAATCTTGCGTGCTACACATTTCAGCATGTTGCAGTTTCACTCTATCAATGGTTTAAACGGTTGTTGCTCCTAGATGCTTCCATGGAAGTGCCTGAGTGAGGCAGAGTCTAGAGCATATGCTGGTATGTTGTCTATTGTTCATGCTGTGAGTATGGGTAGTGCACTGGTAGCAGTCATTATGTAGCAGTGCATCAGCCAGCAGAAAAGTGTTTAGTAGTCTTCCCCAGAGCACCTCTAGCAATAAGCTCAATGTGTGCTGCTGAAACATCTGAAGTCAGTAATTAGTAGGGGTGTCCATTTACTTTCGGCCATATAGTGTAGATAGACTGACAGATATTACAAATATTTGGACATATGTAAATGGTGATGATGTCTTACCTTCAGGTAACTTCAAATTATGCAGGAGCTTTTCATCTGCAAAGACAAGCACACAAATCACATTATTTCAATGCAAACAAATGCATTTACAGTATACAGTCCAATTCACTATTAATGGCTCCACTGTTAAAACGAAAGAATGGTTGTAAGGAATTAGCTTAATATCACACAGAAAAAATGGTCCACCTCCACTACATTGGAACCTCTAAAAAAATGTAATCAAGGTTTTTATTTATATTAATCAGAGTATCTTGAAACTTTTAAGGGATAAACTATGACACCTTGCTTTACTGATATACATTCATGCAGTTACAGAGAGTTACAAAATCTAATTCTTCATCACAAGAAAGCCAAGAGATCTCATTTCAAAAAGAGAAATGACCTTCAGTCAGGGAGCTGCTACAAAAATACTACTCGATAAAAATTCCCATGTCTACACTTAATACAATAATTAAAACGTTCCAATCAGCTGGCGCTGTGCCAAACTTGCCTGGGTTAGGACCCAAGTTTATATTGTTACCACACACAGTGGGGTGGATGGTAGTGTTGGAGAGTTACAGAGACTATTCACATCACTGTTGAAGAGTTACAAAGAAAAATAGCATCTTGAGGTCACATTCTTCAAAACTAACACCAGATGTTACCCCCACAGCAAAATAATATTTGGAAGGCTTGCCAGGAAAATGTCTTTCATATGCTCCAACCACAAATGCGAGCATTTGGAATTTGCGAAGCATTCCTGAAACTTTGACTGGAACTGTGTTTTCAGATGAAACAAAAAGTTAGCTTTATGACATATAAAGGCGACATTGAAAAGACATTGAAAAGAACCTGATGCCCACTGATAAGTATGGTGGAGGGTCTGTGATGTAGTGGGACTGATTTTCATCAAGGCCGTGGGAACCTCATTTGGGTACATAGCATCAAAGGAGCAACGAAACACTACAACATATTCAGTCAAAATCCTGCCAAGAACATGAGTTGAGTTGTCATTTATCTTCCAGCAGGATTGTGGTCCAAAATATCTGTCCAGATAAACAGAAATGGTTTACTGAGGAGAAAATCAAGATTCATGTAAGTCCCCTTATTTAAACTCAACCTGAAACCTGTGGAGTAAGTTAAATGTGCGAGAGCATGGAGAGAAACACGCTCAAATTCCATGCTATTCTATAACTGTATAGATATTATAAGAAAAGTTGAAATGTTTTTACTGGCAAATGGACGCTGCACAAAGTATTACATGGAGAGATGCAAAAAACCATGGCACCTGTGGTCTTGTTAAAAATAATTGTTTCTGGATGACAGAAATCAGAATAAATTGATCTCAATCAAACATCGGATTTGGCTCAGTTATTTAGCGTGAGATTAAGCTAATTTACTAAAGGGTGAATTTCTTAATCCTCTTTTTCATCTTAACCATGGTTTAACCATGACTGCTTTTGGGAACTTAACCACCCAGTTGACAAGAGGTTGTTTCATATAAAAGAGGACCCTTATTGTTAGCAGAATTGGCGATTCTATGTCTGCCTTCAGTTGAGTGAATTTTACCCCTTATGGGCTATTCCAGAGTGATTGTATCTTGGTCTTGTTTAAAGTTTATTGTTTATTGTTTGATTGTAAGAATTTAACTACACAGAGTTGGTTAATGACGACGATAACTTACCCTGAGTGCACAGATCTCCGGTGCAGTTCTCGGTGTCCAGCGCGGCTCCATCACACAGTCTCCCGCCATGCTTGGGTTCTGGGTTTACACACTCTCTGCTTCGCCACCGCTCGCATTCTGAACTACACACAGACCATAGAGACCAGTCTTCCCAGCCGCCATCCACTACACACACACACACACACACACACACACACACAAAGAAACAAAACGTCATTAGAGGTCACACAAATTCTACAGTCCAAACACTAATCCTCTACTTGCTCTGCAAATTTCCTTGTTTTATTTTATCGCTCTCTTTTTTACCCTGTAGAACCTGGGTTTTAAAGTACTACTGGTTTATGCACTGCCACTTTTTGCACTGTGTGTTGCCCTTCATCCAATGAAATTTTATACAGTATATGCAATATAAAGTATGTGTAGGAATGTGCCAAATGTCACATTGATGTCCACATAAATGCCCAGATCAAGGGGTTCCCAACAGAGCATCACATTATCTCTAGCAGTGTGACTTCTTCCCAGCCATCCACATGATGTAAAGGAAAATATAGGACTCGTATCCCAGTGGACTTTCTTCCATTGCTCAAACAGTCCAAGTCTGTCACTTCCAACACTTTGCAAGCCCATTGAAGGTGGGAACTCTGTGGCTATGTAGCCCCATGTAGCAGGGTGTGATGCTATCTGTGTTGTGACATACGTCTCCAACGACACAAAAATTATGACTTGTGCCGCAGTAGCCCATCTGTTGATTTGGCATAGCCCTTGTGCTGTTTGATAGATCCTCAGCATGTTTGTGGGAAATCCAGTGCCTAGCTGGGAGGAACACTTTATGAGCAAAACCGTAGTACCTGAAGTAAACTCTTGTGGACTTGGAGAGGACACACAGACTCCACACAGAAAAGACCCATGAACTTAACCCGGTATTGATCCAACCAAGCCAATCTGCGGGAACCAAATGTGCCTTCCTGATACCAGAGTATCCAAGGATCACTGAGTCTCAGGTGCCAATGGTGAGGTGGAAACATACTAGGTATCCAAATTGAACAATAGGTCATTTGCACAGACCCTTCTGTTGGTAGAACCACCTTTATTTTTGTCCCTCCTCCAAGAAAAGGTCTGTCAGTGAAAGGTCTGTAGGGAGTTTCATTTGCACAGATTTAAACCCAGAAGTTGTGGACTGAAGAACGCCACATCATCTCCAAGTGAGCATTCCTGGCATTGTAGAAATTTGGTTATGCTCTGTACATTTTCCAGATGTTTGTTTCAGTGTGTTTCTGGCTCAACAAAAAATCAGAGTGTCAGTGCTCTTTGGGGTACAGGATGAGCTGATCATGTAACACTGTCTCTAAATTAGGTACATTTCACTGTCGAACAAATATAGTCGAAATCTCTGCAGACATTACTCAAAATATCGAAACAACTTGCATGTTAGTCACAAGACCAAAAGCAACCATCTGTCTGTCAAGACAGCTAGAGTCCACTGAAGATTTCTCAAGCTGAAAACAACTTGTCAATCTGCTATCTCAGAAAGTGGGCGTGGCTATCCCGACTAAGGATTCTGGCAGTACATTGGGTAACTTATAGGTCTATATATGAGAAGATTCAGATATTTAGCAGCTGCCAAGTTGCCTGTATTGGGCCCTTGATCAAGGCCCTTAACCTCTCAACTTCTTGCATTTTAAGACTGTACTGCCTTCTAAATGACTAAATGCATAATGGAAACATGGAGGTTATCATGTACAGTTGCACGGCAAAGTTTGTGAGCCCTTTTGAATTCATGAGATTTTTGCATTAACTGATCATTTAAATGTGGTTATCATGGCTTGATGGTCATCAATATGGTTTCAGGTGGTCTGGTCTTCATCATAATAATACAGAAACAATACATATCATTGTTATCTTAATGACCCAAAACAACTATACTTTTTAGACTGTTTTGGGATAAATGTTCAATCCTGGACATTATACTGCACCTCAGCTGAGTTTGTTATCTCAGTTGGCTGTTCCGAAAAACACACGGTCAAGGTACTCAACTATGGACCAAATGTTCCAGGGTACAAATCCATGTACAAATGGTACAAATGTTGAGTCATTGAGCAAGACCCTTAACCCACAGTTGCTTGTATTGTAATAATTGTATTTGCTAAGATTGTATCAGATGTAAGCTGCTCTGGATAAGGGTGTCTACTAAATGATTAGATGTAGATATTGCCCTTCTTTTTAAACCACTTGAGTTTACTGTTGTTAGCAACAGTCTTGAGTTAAAATGTCTTGATAAAGTTTTATATCACTGTTCCCTCAAAAACAGACAACTGTCAAGGATCCGATGGAAATGATGCCTCACAGTTGGCTCTGATGTTTTTTTCTCTCCTGAGTGTTGTGCATTTCTGTCAGAGTGCAGTTTCTTTTATATCCTATCTTATTGTGTATATATATAGACCCTCATAATGTTTCAGAAGCACTAATAATTTTGGATACTGGTATTTTTCTTAGTGCTGACCTTCCATAACTCCATTTTATTAAGTGTTTTCTTACAGTGGAAGCCTGAACTGAAACGCTCATCTAATGCAGATTTAAGAAGCCTTTTTGAGATTCACCTTAGGTTGTCCTTCAGCAATGCGTATTCAAGCTGTCTATAGAGAAGAGCAACGTCACTGAACTTCAAAATGATGAACAGCCAGATTTAGAAATGTCTTTATATCCTTCTCCAGCTGCATTTAACCATACAACTCTTTTTCTAATGTCCCTATAAATTTGTTTTGTTTGGGAAATAGTTCCCAGAACAGCATATAATGTTTTTTCACCATTTTCCTGGCAGATGAGCAACTGCAGAAAATGCTGCTGCAGCTAAATGAGATTCTAGCAGCTGTGAAATGTAAGGGTTCACATATATTGTGAATTGTGAATACTCACCCGGACAAGGGGAATTGCAACTGCTCTTCTGTACCGCAACGCCGTCACAAAACGCGCCTCTGTTTAGCGGGGCTGGATTGGTGCATGTACGCGACCGCTTTATGAAGCCCCGCCCACACTGCACACTACAGTCAGACCAGTCAGACCATGATGACCATCCTCCATTCACTGAAAAATAAGGTTAAAAAAATAGTCAAAAGACTGGATAGCAGAGATATAAAGCAACATCCAACATATAAACACAGACACAAATATACGGTGCTGTGCCACCAATAAAGTCTTGGGCCACTATTAGAGTTGCTATTTTAGTTGGTATTTAGTATATACCAAATACTAAATTAGTATATAGCTAAATATGTGAGGAGCTTTGGTTAAAAACAGGCTTCTCTCGAAAAAAAATTCTTGACTTAATGCTTTATATAAAAACTAGAGACCTAGAATGTTACAAAACTGAAAAAAAAATGGAATCAGATGAAATCAGATGACCGTTGACCAAGTTAAAACTTTTTCAACCTTAGAGATTTGCGTACCATCGTTGGTTAGGCTGTTTGGACAAAACTGATTTATTCAAGCATGGTTTAAAAGCAACCTTTTAGTCAGAAAATAAATTATTTTTCATTATTTTTAAGTATGTTTTTTTATTGATTAAATAAATGAAAGAGACACTTAACTTTTATTTTAATGTATCAGGCGGAGGCCCTTCTCGCCTGGGCAGGGGTTGAGCTGTTGCGGTTGAGGTTAAAGAGCATCTGTGTTTTTTTTTAAAAGTCAGATTTAATTAAAAAAAAATTCTCACCCTTGAAAGGGTATTGATTTTTAAGCTTCAACTGGCCATGGCTCGGTGCTTGCCCTGGTGAGAAGCACCTTTTTGTCAGAACGATAAGAACAAAATCCTTCTGTAGGCAAACGTCAGTATTTAACTTGTCCACTCTGAAAAAGTGGTTTCTTGGTTGCTACCCTTCCAAAATGACCGTTCTTGATCGTGCTTTTTCAGACTGTAGTAGTTTCAACTTATCGAGCTATGTATGCTTCATTTGAAATAAATAAATACATAAACATCTTTTGGAATTGACGTGAAAATTAAATGGTCGGTAAACATACATCTCGGTATCCACTGCAGATCCAGCATAACAGTTTTTCAGTATTTTTTAAAAAAGATATTACTTTTCTTTCATGCCTTTTTATTATGCATTTTGTTACTCTTGTTTATGTTTGCTGAACTTATAGGACATGTTTTTGATAGCTTATAAGCTAAAGCTCCCCCCATTCCAGCTTAAGGCAAGCTAGAGGCTCTATTGCTACTGCTTTTTGGAGCAATTATTATTGCTTTCATACAAGTTTCAAATACAAATTTGTCATGAGTAGTATTTCTGGTATCCCAGTTCTCTGATTCTACAGTACACATTCCGAAAATAACTCAAACAAAAAAAATAATTGCTTCAGCTGTCAAGACACTGTTTTATTTAATGCCAACTACACTCATTTGTATCAAAACCAAGCAGTTCTGTCTTAGGCAGATATTTAAACGATTACAGGTTTGGTCTGATTAGACACCCCCACTGCCCTATAAAGTGCTTTCAGATTTTGACACTACTTTTGAGTAGTGTACTGACTGCTAGTGCTTAGAAGAAAAGCACAGGAAAGCTATAGGAGAAATGGAACTGAAACTGGAATGAAATGGGAAACTGGAGAGCAATAGCTGGTGGTGTGCAGGAATAGTTGTATGACCAAAATGTTTCACAAACTATAGAAAATTACTCTACCCCAGTTTCTGGTGGCATTATAGGACGGTCGGGTTGTTCTAAAATTAGGAGCATATTTGACACCAACTTGACTCGGGCCTGTACACTAGAGCGTAAATAAAAGCCAACAGACCATACAGCAGAAGGTAATTGTAATTTATAAGGTCACTGTCAACACTCTGGGAGGATCCGTTTTAGAATCAGGGCTTCTCCTTGCGATTGCTATGACCCACCTCTCAAACAATTCATGCTCTGGGACGGACCATTGTAGAACAGAATTTTATCGTATTTCGGTATGTGACCACCAGAATTATGTTAACGAACCTAAAACAATACTGTTCTAGGTTCGTTAACATAATCCAGGTCATGCTGGTTATAAGCCACGCTGAACTTTATTGATTTCAGCAAGGATATGAAATGCATAGCATCAGGGTACCAAGGTAAATGCCTCTTAAATGTTAAACAGTGGTCGTAAATGGAGACACTATATGAAAAAATGAAATAAAGATTTGTGTAAATTGTCTCAGCTGTCAGTTAAGGGCAACTGACAATTTGTGAAAGCTTGTCATGTCAAAACCCATGACCATCTTTAATCAAAGGGTCAGCGTAGGTGTGTGTGTGTGTGTGTGTGTGTGTGTGTGTGTGCATAATGATGACAATATTACAGCAAAACAGTGCAAGGCTATGCTACTCAGGCTAATGGGGCATGAGGTCTGTAAAACATGGCAATGCAGAGTGTAGAAGGATCATTAACTCATTACAATTGCTACCAGAACGATCGATCAAAGCTAATCTGATGCAAGCTCGGCCTAATATATAGCTCTGTATGATGAAACTCCATGCTACATCATGACACCTTCAGTCCTAAATTATTGCATGTTTTAAAAACGAAGGAGTCATGTTGGAGTGAGCTAGTAGCCATGATGAAGACAGTTTTTGAATAATTGACGTGTTTTTTTTAGTCTCCCCTTGCCTCAAGCTTCCTTTGATGACGACATCCTGTGCTGTTACTTCATAATTTTCTACAAAAGTATTGCAAACACACAATTTTTGGAAGCTGGATTAACCGTTTGTGTAGATGGAAACCACCGGGAAGAAGTAAATCGGAGCAAATTCTTACCAAATACATTAACGGTGGCCGAGGCACTGCGTCTTCTGGCTACAATGTTGCTGGCGACGCACGTGTAGTTTCCTGAGTCAGATAGTCGAGCTTTGTTGATGATCAGGTTGTAATTTATTTGCACGTCCAAATTGGAGTCGTATAGCTGGCTCACTGGTTCGTCGTTCTTCAGCCATTCCACCTGCAACACCAAGATTGGCAAGGTCATATTGAGAAAATGAATCTGGTGCCAGTGCATGATGTGAGGTGAGTGCTGATTGCTTTGCTTACGAGGAGGGATACAAAGTTTGGCAGCTCAACCAACAAAGTGAAAAGTAATGAAGTAAAAAAAGTGTATTTATTGGTAGCTTCACAAAAATGATTGCAACTTGAAATGACCCTAAGAAGTACATTTTTAATCGAGACTTTTCCTTTTTGTAAGCGATGATTTTTAGTATTGTTATGAAATATCAGGACACACATGCAAGTACGAGAACAACAAAGTACACCAACCCTTGTTTTCTATGGATTCCAGTAGTTAGCTAGTATTTAAAGCACAGAGCAGCAGTCATTTCTGTTGAAGTGTAATATAAAGTAAAGAGAAACCATTCAAACGCAAACCTGAAGTTGAGCACATCTTTAGATTGGTCATACATACAGAATACACTCAATACTGTCAATGCCAATTTAAAGTAATCAATTAACCTAACATGCATGTCTTTGGATTGCGGGAGAGAGTACCCAGAGTAAACCTATGCAGATACACACCCACCTCTGTTATTTATGTAATGTTTTCATGATAGTCCTGTATGTACATTTTAAATTGATATCTAATATTTTATCTAATATTTTACATCAATTGTCCCTGTCAGGTCTGTGTGACTGTGTGTCCGCAATTTGCGATTGTGTGGGCGTGGACGTGACAGACTTAAAAAGCGGGAGACGTTCATAAGTAGTGATGCGAAATCTGGCTCTTTTTAGTGAGTCGACTTTTTTTGGCCCCCAAATGAATCTTGATTTAAAAATCAATTTTTAAATCAATTAAATAAAATGAGTTAAACGAACATGCCCTGTGTTGCAAGACGGGGCGTGCTATAATTTATGTAACATATTAAATGTTAAATGTTTATTAAACCTTTATTGTGGGATTTACACGTATAGCGAACGTACAAACAAGAACTACTGTTGCTTACCAACTTTGTT
>JAUZST010010447.1:0-12408 GCA_034779995.1 Parotocinclus haroldoi | reverse complement strand
AAGCATCAATTCTCCCGGGGATCCCAAAAATCCTCCCATATCTCGCTGACCCGCTTTGTATCCGCTCTAAGTGGCGATATAGTTTATATATAGTTTAATATATAATAGAGTTTGTTTCAGCACTTTAGGATTCGGTCCCATTAACCGGATTCGACTGTGTTTGAATACCCCAGCAAGTAAAGTGTCTATATCCGGAGTGTCCTGTACCTACTCATGGCAATTTCGGGCGCTGCAGTTCCAAGTCAGAAGTTTCGTTTGAATTTGGCGGCTTAAAAATTCGAATGGACTGTTTGATGTCTGAATTATTCGACTGAAGAGGTGTCCCTGAAGTTCCCCTGTAAATGTAGTACGCTCCAAGTTCCTCACTAGCCAAATGCTCGTTTGGATCTGCGCTGCAGTTGAACTCGAAACACACTTCAAAGCTTTGCAACAACTGGAACAATTGGAATCCAAAGGAGATTGAGGAGTACTGTGTATGGGTGTACAGGAACGACAAAGACCCAGTGCCCAACAGCACAGGTAAAAGAAAGTGGAGGTGCCATGTGAAGTACCAATGCGTGTGAGTTGTAGGCCACTCAGGGCAAGGGTCTTTGTCTTGTGACATTTGCCGTCTCCTTGCTTTGAGCGTTTCCCCAGATTGCTCTGTGTGTGTGTGCGTGTTTGTGTTTGTTTGTGTGTGTGTGTGCGTGTGTGCATTTGCTTGAATGCATGAAATCATAGTGAGCATTTTGTAAACTCATATACAGTATAATAGGTGTGCTGTCTGCCATTGGTTCTGGCTCATTCATCACTAGGCCACTACTGAGTCCACATACACGCCGCTTTCTTGCTCTCCCTATGGCACTGCGCTGTCACACTGTCCCTGCGACCGAATTGGCAGGGCCCTGGACTTCTCACGCCGGGAGCCGTCGGCTGCCCACGCACGCCGTTTCCCAGCAGCTCTGGGATCAGAGAATTTCGCTCTCCGGGGTGTGCTCTTCATTTAATTTGCCAGTAATCTGATCTGGAACGGTGTCTTAGATGAAAAGAGGAGAGTCAGCGAGGCATTCCAGTATTGCAATCCAATACCGTGCCATTGGCGGAAAACAAATGTCGAATTTATGTAGTCTCATAAACCAAAACGGTCAAAAAAAAAAGTTGTTAAGCGTAAACGTTTGGATCGAACTGTAACTGCATGGACATCCGGACATCATGCGGTCAGACCTCCAGAGCCGAGTGTTTATGTGGTTGCACTATAGAATGGAGCATTCCAGTGGAGGACATCGTCTAACAATTCAGGTCATGACTCAGGACATTGCTACCGAGTCCAAAAGAAGAAAGGTCTGGTACGCAGTCATGTTTTGGTGTCGCAGCTTAGGGGGGTTAAAAACGAGTGAGTTGTAGTTGAGAGAAGTAAGCCGAGGTTAAAGTTGAGATCACTCGTTGAGTGCCGAAAGCGCTGAGTAAGATCATTTTTCCCAGGAGCAATAAGCAGAAAATTCACACTGTATAAACTCGTTACATGCATTAATGGGGTTGTGTGGCCTTTACTGTTTTCCTTTTCGGTTGTTTGTTAGCAGGGGCAATCCTATGCACCCAAAAACCAAAGAGGACCCCCCTTCAACCCCCCAACCCCCCAACCCTCCAGCCACACCCACGCCCCCTTGTGTACTGCCATTTTTGTTCTTTTTTTGAAAACAAAAACTGATTACCAAACCTATCATTTTCTCTTTCTCTAGTCATTCTGACTGACGAGGAGGTGCAGAGGAAGAAGGAGCTGATCCTCAAGCGCAAGGAAGAGGAGGCGGCCCGAGAGGCACAGAAGCCGAGGCTCACCGAGGAACAGAGTCAGATCATCAACACTCTGGTTGAGGCACACCACAAGACCTACGATGACTCCTACTCCGACTTTGCTAAATTCCGGGTCCGTGTCTTAGATCAGTCTCTCTGTCATCTGTCATGTTTTTTTTTTTTTTTTTTTATGATGTAGTTTAACGTTAGAGCGTTACATGGTTCCTGCGTGCAATCTTTCAGCTCCTTTTCGCCTGTAAGCCATGACCTTATGTTAGTTTCCCGGACCATTTTGAGCAGAATTGAACACGGTTGTCAGGACCTCATATTTGTAACTTTGCTTTTCAGCTTATTTCAATAGACCTGGTGGATTATTTCTCTAATGGGACCTGGCAACCCTGGAACTACACTCAGGGTCCGCAAAGACTTTTGGGGAAAACCAAATTGTATTATTTATTTTTGTAGTTTGAATGTTACGACGCATTCTTCTGTAAGATTACTGGCTGGTTGCAGTGCGTTTAAAACCCGAGCTTTCCCGTTATCTGATCCACCAAGGGCATGTAAACTCATCAGTTGGATTAGTGACACAATGGGATTTGCTGCAGTTATCAGATTATTACGTGCTCAGAATGGTCCATCCCCTGCATAATGGTACGACGGTGACCCGTTTGCAACTGATGGACAGTCCGAAGGCATATCCCAGATGGGACGCCTGTCCGCTTTTGTGCTGTTTCCTCATCTGGGCTCCTCTCCCTCAGATATGGCCAATCGTGGCTGGTTTTGACACCAGACATGGCCAGAAAGCAAAGTTAGAAGACATACCTGAGTGACAGCAGTGATGGCCTAGGGACTGGATGCAGCACCAATATTATTATTATTTTTTTATTGTTGTGGTTGTTGGATTTGTTTTTGTGTGTTTATGTATTTTGGTCTTACTAATAAGGTCGCATGTGTGCTTGCAGCCCCCAGTTAGAGAGGGTCCAGTGACGCGCAGTGCCAGCCGTGCAGCCTCTCTTCATTCCCTCTCAGATGCCTCTTCAGATTCATTCAACAGCTCACCAGGTGATTACCCTTCTCTCGCTTTCTCACACAGACTCGCACGTGCAGAGCCGCTGTGGAATTCGTATATTTAATGCACACAGCTTTTCTTGCTTTGTGTTCAGTTCTTCTTGTGTTCCAGAACTCTCCACAAACAAAAGATAATATAGCATAGGCTGGCTGAATCTACAATGACTCTCCACTTCCTGCATAGAGGCATTACGTGCAGCTTAGAAAACCCTTAATAGTGCAAATAGGAAGCAGTGTTGATATAAACACAGGGCTGCCTTAATATGTAAGAAGGCTTCGTGTGTTTTTAGTTTTGATAGGCCCAAAAAAAGTGCCCCGAGAACATTACACTGAAGCGTCATCGGCTCTGATTCAGTGATTCAGAGTACAGCAGAGGACAGGCTTTGCTTTTGGCTCTTCTTGATGAAGACGAGTACAGGTCTGCACTGATTAACCTCCTCATTACGACTGTTGACCAGACCTTAACCATAGTCACATAGTCCACTATGTCAGAGAGACTGCTAAAAACACGAGTTACTTTGATACAGTGTTAGCAACAAGGAAGGTCAGAGAGATAAAGCAAAGCCTCAAAGTGTGAATGGGAACCAGTTTCTATCATTGTATTATAGAGTAGTAATTGATTATATACAGTAGTGGGGATAAACAAAGGTAGTACTACTTACAATAGGACAGGCACATACATACAGTAAATGACTCAAAGGCATACAAACAAACAGAAGAAACTTACACGCGTCTTTATTTACATCAACCGAGTTAGAACAATCTCTAGTCCAAGTGTGGGCTAACACTCGCGTCCGCTTACTTATCTGGAGCGATGTTCGGCTTTTGAGGTGACCAGCCATATGGTCTGAAGTTAAAAGACCGATTTTTATTTCCTATTATAATTTACTGTCATAGTTCAGACCTTGTCTGTTGAAGCAAACGAACATCGAGCAGATGGTCACTGAACGACGCGTAACTGTAAATAATAATATTAAACACGAGTTCTACACCCAGAGAGTGGAAAAAGAAACTTGCGCTTCCAAAAACCAGGCTGTTGTTTTGCTCTGTTCCTCATCTGCGGTTGTTATGAATTTGGTAATGTTTCTCCTAATCCTCTTTGGTCGGCCTTAGCCTTACACGACTGTTCTCGCTGCTTTTCTCCAAGGTTTCTGCATCACGACTAAAACCGTTTGACACTGGTACTAACTACTACAATACCAGTACTGTCCTAGTACTGACAGGAGCTATTAGAGGAACATCAGTACTAGAAGAGTGCAGGTGGCACAGTGGAAGCACACTTGAATTTTCTTATGAAATCCCTTTCAGTAGCTAATCTGCTTTGTTTGGTTAAGTTCAGATGCTTACCTAGTCAACGCTTATCTGAGAACATTGTGTGTTCAGGAATATCGCTTGTTCTTAGAGCTGTTCTGGAGAAAAGAGTTAAGAAAAATAGAGTAAGATCACTGTTAAGAAGTCTTTTAAAGAATATTTATTTTTAACTTCTTTTAAGAGTGAAACAACAATACACAAACAAAGCGAACGTATTTCGGACGATCAGTCTAAAGTAGAGGGTGACACCGGAGTGGATTTTCATTCCTGTCTCATCCCACTCCCACAGAAAATAATCTTGTCCCATCCCAATCCCGGGTCGGCATTAAAAAAAAAATTCCTGTCCCATCCCGCTCCCATTCAAAATGACTCCCGCTCCCATTTTTCCTACTTATTCTAGTTTTTAGGAAATACAATTAAATTTAATCTTATTTGTGGTAATACAGGGAGAGATTTTATGCCTTAATAAAATAAAATCCTTCACTAAAGGCCACAAAACATAAATAATACACGGCCTGTGGTCCCTATAGTTTTTCCTATGGAGGAGCAGCTGCTAAGTCCCTGTTAAATAAACCCAAACATAACATAAAGCTGCATTTTACTCGTTTATTGAGCAATTATTTCCTTAAAACATTAGGCATTAATTAGCCAAAAGAAAAAACTGCACAAAGCAAGAAAACTGCTGTCAACTAACAAATGTGTATAAAAGCCTTACCTTCACAATTCACACACTGTGCCTGAGTTTTGTATAAAGAAAAAAGTGCATATGAAGCTTCATAGATAAGTCGTTACTTCTGACTTTTCAGTTTTTACGACATCAGTTTCTGAACTTGGCTGCGTCCGAAATCACAAACTTCCATACTATATAGTATGCGAAAGCAGTAGGCGAGAGCATGTAGTGTGTCCGAATACAAAGTATGTGATTTCAGACGCAGCCCTTGTATTTACTCCCTCCATTGCTGCTGTTCTATGAATTCCGGCGGGAAGCTGTGGCCGGAAGCACCGGTGGCTTCTGTTTCTTAAAAGAAAAAAACGACCAAATGGCGATGCCTATTCTATGGTCGTCTTTTGTCTTATTTATTGGTTCCCGCTCCCGTTAACTTTTTTTTTTATCCTGTACCGTGACAATCACGTAATCAGTAATAGTTGAGTCCCATCCAGCGGGAATCACGTGACCCATGGGATTCCTGAAAAAATGTCAGCCTCTAATAGAGAGTACAACCTTAAAAAGAGGCCAATTCAAGTCAAGTCAGATTGATTTATATAGCTCTTTTTACATTGGTGCATTGTCTCAAAGCAGCTTTACAACATTACATGATCTTATTAGGCCAATCCTAAATTAAGCCGGCCTAGAACAACAGTGGCAAGCAAAAAAACAACTCACTGAATGGAGAGGAATACCCTGTAGTGGTATTGTTTACCCTTACATGTGTAAGTGGGTCTTTTTTCACCTGGTGAGGTCATTTTTTTTGGAATATCTTCATCATTTCATATTCCAGGTATTCCTCTAAAACGTGTTACTGATATCATGCAATGCAATGAATTTTAATTTAACTTTTACACATTTAATGAAATTGCATTTTATCAATTACTATCCCAAGCTTCCATTCATTTCCTATGGAATTTCATGTTTCTTATCAACTGTGACTTTCAGGAACATATATTTTGCGGGAGATGTATCGGTCCGTGAGCTATTTGGCAGTCCTTTATGTAATCCCATGTATGGCTCTTGGGATTTTAAGATATTCGGCATGTCTTGTGCTTTGATGACAAGAGGACAAGAGCTGTTTGACTTGAAACGGAGCATATGGTGGCTTTTCCCTATGTGTGGGACTTGTTCCTGGTCAGCTGCAGACAGAGATTAAATCCCAGTGATTGTGTCACAGTAGACAAACAGCTGGTGCCATTTGGGATTAAAGTCCAAGTTTCTACATTACATGCCAAACAAGCCTGCCAAGTATGGCCTAAAATGTTGGGTTTGTGACGCATGCATCCCCTATGCAATAGATGGATTGGTTTACACAGGTATACAACCAGGGGAAGAAGTTCAGAAGAATCAGGGGGAAACATTGTCAAGCAGTTGTGCAACGTTACCTCAGAAAACTTTTTCATCAGTGTACCTCTTTCACAGCATCTCCTGTAGAGGGACCTCGCCATTGTGGGAACTCTCTGACCAGCCAGACATCCCTTCTCTGATGAAGGTTTCCAAGTCCAGGAAGGTTCACAGCACTGAGTTTGGTTTCAATGATAACCTTACCATGGCCAGCTATGTCACTTAGAAGGGAAAGGGTTGTTGTAATCCTGAGCACGATGCTCCACAGTAAAGTGGTGGATGAACATAGCAGAAAAAACCCTGAAGTGATCATATACTACAACAAGACAAAAGGAGGTGAAGACACCATGGACCAGACAGCTGGCACCTACACCTACAAGTGGCAAACTCAGTGGTAACCCATGGCACGGCACCCTGAATTTACAAGTGGTATCACCAGAGCACGACGGCTCTTCTTCAGTGAGCTCTCAAAAGAGCCTGTCACACCACACATGAGGCGTCGACTGCAAGGTTGCCCCCAACTGCAAACTTCAATCAGAGAGGCAATGGTAGGGTGTAGAGTCACAAAACCCACAACTCAACCCAAGGAAATAAGTAAACGGATCACACCAAAGAGAAAGAGGTGTCGGTTCTGCCCAAGTAATAAAGATCAGAAAGTCAGCAGTCAGTGTGGAAAATACAGTGTATCTGTGTGCAGTGATCACAGGCAGAAAGAAGGTAGTTTATCAAAACTGTATATAGACGGCAGGAAAAAGCGGCTGTCTGAACAGTTCTCTCTCTCTCTCTCTATCTCTCTCTCTTTCTCTATCTCTCTCTCTCTCTCTCTATCTCTCTCTCTTTCTCTCATATCTTGTCATTTCATTGTTTTGTCATTTTAATTGTTTAAAAAGTGAAAAATAAAAATATTTCAAACAGAAAATCATTCTTTTGTGTAATAAAACATAGTATAAAATATTATATAAATTGTCAAAAAAAAACGATATATATATATAATAAAAATGACAAAAGTGCATAAATCACTGTCAAAAACATATCTTCTAATTATTCTGAGCAGTAAATATATTTATTATTTCTGATTATATTAAATTTGACTCTATTATTTTTTAAACATTTTTTAAACATTCATTTATTTCGGTTATCATCAGGCACTTTCAAACGGATTAAAATAAAAAAACGATGTTCCACTGCATATGTAACAACGCAATTATTTAAGTAATGCAAGTTATTTAAATTAGTATTAAGCATGTCTGTGTGTGATGTCATCTGGGTTAACTGTTTATGTATAGGATGTGTTGGAGTTTGTTGAGGGTTCAGAACATGGCATTGTTGTTTTCACACTCGGCTCACTAGTGCCAGCGGTGCCTATCGAGAAGGCGGTCATTTTCTTCCAAGCTTTCAGCAGAATTCCTCAGAGGGTAAGCAAACAAATCACTAAACTTGCAATATTACAACTTCCTGTACCGACTGTATAGGGCTTCATGTGCAGATGTGTGTGCAGATGTGTGCATGTTTTTTGTACAGGTTCTGTGGAGACACACGGGTGAAATTCCTGATAAAGTTCCTGAGAACGTGAAATTGATGAAGTGGCTTCCACAGAACGACTTGCTCGGTGAACATTGCTGTGAACTGCTGTTGAACACTGACTATGCCTTCGCACATGCAATGATTTATTTATTTTGATATGTTGTTGTTTGCAGGTCACCCTAAAACACGGGCTTTCATCACACACGGTGGTTTGAACAGCATCTACGAGGGAATCTGCCATGGCATTCCCATGGTGCTTCTGCCGCTTTTTGGTGACCAGGGTGATAACGTGCACCGTTTGAGCACCCGTGGTGTGAGTGTGGCCTTGAACTTCTTCAACCTTACAGCTGATACGCTGGTGGGTGCCCTCGATGCCGTCATCAATAACAGCAGGTACAATGATTAATGTGAATAAGAATTCGGAACAAACTACAATAAATATAAATGAGAAATCAGAAATGATCAAACTAAACATTGACAAAAACATTCTTGATAAGACTATTTTAAAACCCCTATAAATCGGTTTATATCTCTCCTGCAGTTACAAACAAAACATGATGAAATTATCGGCACTTCATAACGACCGGCCCGTCAAGCCGCTGGGCCTCGCCGTCTATTGGACGGAATACGTAATGAGACACAAAGGGGCGGGCCATCTGCGCCTGGCTGCATATGATCTAAACTGGTTCCAGTATCACTGCTTGGATGTGATTGGCTTTTTGCTTGTTGTCATGGTGACTGTAGTTCTAGTTATTGTGAAAAGTTGCGTATTGTGTTTAAGATGCTGCAGGAAAGTACAAAAGAGAAAAGAGGAGTAATTATTAACTGCCTATGGTTAACATTTTTATTACAAAAGTCTCAATGTGAAAACATTTTCTGTCATGCTTACATGCGGTAATCAGTCATTATTTCCATTTGCGCATTGACTTACGTTTAATTAACTTTTTTTTTTTTTTACATTTTAACATTTGACATGAATAACAGAAGGTCCCGGGTTCAATCCCAAGGTGCAGCAGCCTGGGTCCTTTCCGTGTCTGCGTGGGTTTACTCCGGTTTCCTCCCACAGACCAAAGAAATGCGTGTAAGGTTAATTGGGGCCTCTAAAGTGTCCTAAGATGGATTGGTGTCTGTCTAGGGTTGTTCCTTATAGGAAGAGATTAGTCTCAAATTATCTACAAATGTGTAAATGATAATCCTCCAGTCAGACACTTGACAAATAACTTTCCCTATTCACAAATAAATAAATCCAAGTTCGTGTCTCATGGACTGACATTTCTATAAATACAGCTACATTCATAACTACGCGTTTTTGGTAGTGTTATAGTGTTATATTAATAAATCAGGACAACTCTGTACTGTGAACAGTCTTGCTTTCTTTAATAACCACTTCCCGGTCCAACCATCACACTTTACAGCTTAACTCCGGATACTCGTACAGTCCAAATACCGTATATCTCAATAGAAACATCATCATTTGTATGTGAAAACGAACTCATTTATTTATTTTATTTTTCTAAAATTGCAATTTCAGTTTTAAAATGTAATGTATAAAATATTGAATCTGCATTTGAGCAATATGTCACTCGCGTGGTGTGTTCATCTCCACTCGATCCACAATCAAATCCAGTATTCAATCCACACGAGCCAAGCTAATGAACAAGCGACCGCTAGGTGGCACTGTTGAGGTTATTTTTTTTGCCCCATTGTGGATGTAATTGGTGGCTCTGGAAGCTTCCAGATAACATTTTTGTTACTACAACACAAAGCTAATTACTATGAAAGTAGAAACTTAATTAAAATATGACACTATAAGATTTGTACAACCGGCCTTATTGGGTCCATTTCTGCTAAAAAGAAAATAATCATATCTAAAAAAAAGTCTGATCATTTTATTTACATTATTTAGCAGAGTGGTGGGTTAAGAGCCTTACCCAAGTGCTCAACTGTGTCAGCTTGGCAAAGGTGGGATCTGAACCCTGGACCTTCTGGGCCAGAGTCCAGGACCTTAACCGCTAGGCTACCACAGTCCACATTTTGTGCTAAACCACAGACAATGCTTAGCTTTTACACAATATGGCTAGCTGGTTATCTAACATCTAGATTCTAGATAAAGTCCAGCCTAAAGTTAATACATGATATTAAGGAATAAATAATGGAATGAACAAATAATATAAATAATGCACGTTTAAACTTGTGGTTTGTTGCATACCTTTTGGGTGATATAGATCATTTGTACTCACTGTAGTTAGATTTCCACTGAATGGTGATTATGGGTTGACTCGCCATGCCGCTGTCCCGGGAGCTTTGCCTTGTTGTAACTAAAATGTTATCTGGAAGCTTCCAGATCCGCCAATTACAGCCACAATGGGCCAAAAAATAAAATACAATCAAATAAAATAAACAACCTCAACAGTGCCACCTAGCGTCGCTTGTTCGTTAGCTTGGCACATTCGATAGGGTGTAAAATGTATAAGTAAAATCTCAAAACACACAAATGCCCGAGAGGAAATGAACACAAATACGTCACAGAAACCACGTGAGTGACTTTATGCACAAATTATGCACAGATTCATCATTTTATACATTACATTTTACTGAAACAACAGCTTTAGAAATATATGCAACAAAAAATTAACAAATGCATTCGTTTTCACACACAAATTACGACGTTTCTATGACAACCAAAAACGCGTATTTATGAATTTAGCTGTATGTATATAAATGTCAGTCCGTGAGACGCGTACTTGGATTTATTTGTGAATAGTGAAAGTTATTTTTGAAGTGTCTGACTGGAGGATTATAATCCACAACCCTGTGTGGATTAAGCGGAAGATAATGGATGGATGGATGGATGGATAATTAATACTTCACATGTAGTAATTAAAACACTCCAGACACAGGATTAATATCACAAGACTAAGCAATTATTACTTCTATGAATGAGCATGTAATAACTTAAAAACAATGAAATTTCTCACAGTAAAGGGGTAAACACACTTAATTACAACTCATTGTATTTCTTAACGCAAATTCAGCTTTATAAAGAGTAGCTGTGAGAATCAGTGTGTTTGCTTTTTTGTGTGTATGTACATTGTATGCTAGTACGAGTGAACCTGAGAAAAAAGGCTGAAATCAACATCGCTCCTTTTTGTTTTTATTATCATACAGTCACAGTTAAATTTATTCCATTTCTATTTGAATGAATATATACAATTTATAAATATTTCTAATGAATATGTTTATAATAAGACACTATGTACAAATATGATCATTCGGACATGTGCCCCTCTGTTTCTTTTGTCTTTCCACAGAAGGTGGCGCTGTTCCTACCTGCTGTACTTCTATACATACTTCCCTCTTTGTTCACTTCCTTTTTCTCAGGCCCCTGTTTTTACCCCTGTCACCCTCCCTGGTTTGGATCCTTGTCTGGTTAGTGGGTTCTTGTTTCTGTTTCTTGTGTTATATTTTTAGCATTGTCTCCTTGTTTAGCTTCTCTGTCGGCAGCACGTTGTTTGTCTGATAAGTACCATGTGGTGTGGTCTTCTTTGTTAGCTGTGAATCGTTAGGACTTTAGTTTCTCTTTGTCTGTTTATGTACATGCTCCTGTTAGTATAATATTGTCATATTATCAGGGGCATGGCAGCAAATTCTGGGCCCTGTACACTCTCAATATCAGCGGGCCCCTATCCATGCTAGTACACGAGGAACGTGAGCAAAATTTTCATTTTCAAATTTTCCCCAGGATTTTCATGGGGCCCTCTCCCTACTCAGGCCCTGGATAGTCAGGTCCACTATCACGCCCATGCATATTATGACTGTCTCATAGACTTAGCTTGCTGTGTATTCGTTTGTCTATATCATATCAACATGCTTGTTTTGTTTTCACTGTTCCATGATGTTCACTGTTACTAAGCTTGTAATTAACTACTATGTTATTTTACTATAGGTTACTAAACTAGTATTTTCTCTTCTAACCCTGGTGTGAGGAAACTCTGCAGTGTTCATGATGTTAGCATGGTACATCTACAAAACACCCTAATAAGTGCAAAAACCTGATTTTGGTAACAGTCTGACTAATGAATCACCTGAATTAAAAAAAAACAAGAGTCAATAAATTGTTATTCTTTTATTATAGTTCTAGTAAACGTTATACAATACAGTTCACACTATAATTACGTAGCATTGGTGAATAATAATTATTACTAGCTGCCAAAACATTTATATGAAATATACAGGATAAAAAACATTTTGACCAGATGAACAATGGGTATGGGTCACAGGGCTGGACATTACCCCTTTCTACCAACCTTCCCTTCCTCAGACACATACATTAGTTTCTGCACAGGCTGACACCATCAGGATGCACTGCTGGACTCGAACCCGACTCGAACCATGCTAGACCACTGCACCATTCAAACTCCACATTCTGTTTTTCACTTCTGACAATATTCTTCCATTTCACAAATTCCCAGCTTTCGGTCTAAAGGTCTAAAGCAATACTCTATTGGTTTTAAATATAGGTATAAATACATATAAATAATAAATGAACATGGTGGCATTTTGCTCTAGTCGGAGTACTTTAGCTTATGTAATCTATGTACTATATTATACTGTGTGTGTGTGTGTGTGTGTGTGTGTGTGTGTGTGTGTGTGTGTGTGTGTGTGTGTGTGTGTGTGTGTGT
>JAUZST010010446.1:0-12410 GCA_034779995.1 Parotocinclus haroldoi | reverse complement strand
TAAGCAACAGTAGTTCTTGTTTGTACGTTTGCTATACGTGTAAATCGTACAATAAAGGTTTAATAAACATTTAATATCTCACATCAATTATAGCACGTCCCGTCTTCTAACATAGGGCATGTTCGATTAATCGTCCCAGCCGCTTATTAGGGCCAAAAAACGATCGCGTCCCGATTTGGTAACATTTACCGGATTAGACTGTACAAGCAATTACTGAGCTTCGTATATGATGATAAAAAATCACGAGGGCCATCTCGTGGAGGCTCAAAGAATTGCTAAAAACAGAAAAAACGGCCTCACACACAGGGTTGGTAAATGCAAACAATTTAATAACTGATAGCTATATGACAATATAAACGCCTAGATTAACAGGGGTAACAGTATTTTTTGAATGTCAGAAGTTTAAGCAACTAAAATATACTGCTCACAAAATTTAAGGGACACTTCAAAGTGAAATATCATATAAAGAAATATCAAGGACAGCTCCTGTTTGATTTATCTTGATTTAATTTGTTAAGGACGTTCATTCTTGAGATGACATTCGTTAATAAATGAATTTAAAACATGTATCAATGACTTTTTCTTGACAAAAAAACTTTTAAGGCCCGGTTTCAGTTCTGCAGAAGAGTGTAAAACCTAAAAGTGCTTCTTCTGTCACCACAGCAAACCTAGTGGTGGAAGCGGCGAAGTGCAGCCCCTTCAGAACAAAAATACGACGCCAAGTAGTGCTATTAAGATAGACATTTATTTCTGTCTCAGCTAATGAGTTTGTGTTGGTCTATGAATAACAGAATATGGCTCAAGTTTATTTTTGCATGTTATTTATTTTCAGTAGATTTTAACCTAAAATCAGGCAAACTCTTTAAGAGGACAGTAGATGGTGCTGTCAGACAGGAAATGGCGTTAATGAGAACCCTGAGGGAAAACAAAAAAATATTTAAAAAGAAACAACCGCATGGCAGCAACTCAGTGCATTTAAACATCTAGCCAGGATCAGGATGATCTACTGAGGATCTAGTGAAAACCGAGCACCAGGGTGATGAAGAAAGTGACTTTTTGTGTATTTTCTGGAATTTTTACACAACACCTTATCTAGGGTTTATAGAAAACGGTCGTAAAAAAGAAAATATCCATAGACCAGAATCTCCGAGGAAAGCTCGTGGCTCCACCACGTTTCTGAATCTGTACCACAACGGATTACGGCATTTCTGAAGGTCCTAAAAAGGTGTAGTTAATCAATCATGAAGTAGGAGGCAGCTTTGGTTGACGGACTTCTTCTTTTTATAGACTCTAATCGTGTCCCAACCAGTGATAGCGTAAATCAAACCTACATGTGAAAGTCAACAAGCACAGACACCTTCACCACACCCAGAATATGAGATCTCCTTCCCTGGAACCCACAGGAGATAAGTTATAGGATGTATCCTGTACTGAAATCTAACTGCCTTCGTGATTTAAGCATTTCAAAAGGGGGGCACAATTATTTGTTGTGGAGGACATGTCCTCACAGGTTCCTCTGATACCGGATGGTGGAATGTGTAGCTGTAGCACAACGTAAATATACTAAAGGTTCAGTCTAGTTCAGTCCTGTCTGATGATACGTTATCTTTAAAATCTTATGGTGGGAACACGTTTAGGAGAATGCCAATAGATTATCGATAAAACTGTAGCAGTTTAGGTCCTGCACTGTTTACCAGAATGTCCAGGGACTAAGTTTGAGCTTCAGAAGCACCGAATTGCTATTTTTAAACTCTTAAACTCTTAATCTGCTGTTTCTTTACCTACGCATACATGTTTTTAAAGTCTTCCTCTGCTCTGTGCAATTCTGAGCTCATGGACGTGTTACTACAGGTTCATCTGTGGCCAAAAAAAATGATCAGTTTGTCTTCTAGGCTTTCCCACAGCAGGTGTGGGGGTTCGACAAAAATACAAGCAGCAACAAGCGCTTTATGATTGAGTACAAAAGAAGCATGTAGGAAAAATGAATCCTATAGCCTGGAACAAGTCCAAAAGGCAGGCTCTATCGATCTAAACGTCTGTGATGCAGCGTTAATGCAGGAAAGCACACAGATTTTAGAGCAACTTACGCTGCCTTCAGGATGACGTTTTTGAACAAGACACATCTTAAGAATGGGACAAAATAAGCCACTGGGGCTTCACCAAAACCTATTTCCCAGCATCGTGCAGCATTTAGGACTATTACAGGTCATGAAAAGACAAGCTTTCAGTCACGGGGGGCCTTTCAGGAACTGAAACAAGAGCTTCATTCTGATTGATTCACAGTCATGTGAATGATACAGGCACATTGCATCACAAGCTCCAGCCTCTCCTGTATCTAAGTACATAATATCAGAACAGAAGTGATGATGACGATTTCGAGCGTGACCAGTTAGTACATTGATGCCTTGTTGGCCATGTGGTTGTTGACAAAACTGGCACAAAATTTGAGGAAATTGGGTGCTTTCTGTCTTCTTTTCTGCAAGCCAAGCAGAAGGACAGGTCCTGTAGAAGGACAGGTCCTGTAGAAGTGCTTGTGTAAAACATCTCGTAAAGCTTACCATTGGGCCGCAGTCCTGGACTTTTACGTATGGGCTGAGAAAGGGGCTGCACTCTATGGTCTGTTGTTTAAATTGGTTGGGATATGTTACCCTGAGAGGTCAGCGTTACTCATCCCGTTTTACCATCACTTGTCCCACTCAGGGTCTTAATAGAGTAGGGGTTTACATTTACATTTAGTGGTGGCTTAAGGGACCCAACAGTGGCAACCTGGCAGAGGGGGGGATTTGAACCCTGTACCTTCTGGTCCAGAGTCCAATACCTTAACCAGAACATATTCCAGTGTTAGTCCAGCACAGGGTTTTGTAATTGCACCATCCACCTTTAGACTGCAAACCCATTCCTTCAAAGCGCAGAGGAGACTCAACGACATGTAAGGAAACAATTGGTGTGCAGGGGGGCTTTTCGGGCAGCACCGTGTGCAAGGTGGGAACTTGCCAACTCAGTCTTAGAGAAACCAACTGGCCTAAGGTGTGTTGAGGAAATATGGCACCCAGAGGAAACCCATACGGGGACAGAATGGAGAACATGCAAATTCCATGTTGTGGGTGGCAGCTTGAACTTGGGGCTCAGCAGGTAACGTTGTGATATCTTGAGTCGAGTTATTTATAATTCGTTCAGATCACCAAAACAAGACTCGAGTCTTGTGGCCGAGTAAAACGATAAAACTGCACAGTCTTTAAAAAGAGGCTTTTATTTCAGTGTAAACAATCTAAACAACAAAAGATCGTATAAAAGAGAAAAGGCATTAAGATTACAGAGACAGATAACTTTTAACAACTACAGATGATCACGAAAAAAAGGCAGAGTTAAGGCGAGGGGTCTAGGCCAAAAATGAAGATACTGTAACGTTGCTAAAAAGTAGCTAAAAGCAGATAAAGAGAACCAGATTAAACAAATGATTGTACTTTTTAAAAAATATGCTTGATCATTTCTCAATTGAGAAAAACCGAACAGGGGGGACCTTTAGTTGCTTACAAGTTACCCTGAGGTCCTTTGTGAACTTTCGGACTGTTACATGTCTTTCTCCTGGACTGATCTTCCTAAACTGGCAGTAGTTCCTCCATTTGTACTCAATCTGTGACTGTGCATTGGTGGGGCCCATACTCTTTAGAGATGGTTTTGTAACCTTTTCCAGCCACCTGAAGTCCTTGGAAATCTTTTTTTTTTGCCCGTACCATGATACTCTTCCACAAACGTGTTGTGAAGATCAGACTGATCTTTAAATCCAAAAAAGGTTTTCCTCACTAAACACAACCAAGTACATTTTTGAGTCTTATTTGTTTAAGCGGGCTCTCTTTATCCACGTTTAGTACTCTGTGTGAGAACCCGATGATGTTTTAGCCCATGTTTATGCAAAATCTCAAGCAACTGCCTAGTGTTTTATAAACGGCTGCATTTGTATAAGAAAAACCCACTTTCGTTTGCTTGAATTCTCAATCATTCTTTATACGTTTGCAAAACGTTTCCAGGCTTTTACGCACTTTTTGGGTAAAAAATATATAAACCTTTACAGTATACGGCGCACAAACTCGTTATGCGGATAAAAATACACAATGTGGGACGTGTTCTCGTTCCATGTATTCTTGCTTTTTGAGAAACCACGCGTGGGTGATTTTCCTGAGAACACACCCTCGTCGCAGTAGAATGGACGTGGGTGTTAAACGTAGCCAGTGCCCGATTGAGGGGGCTGGGCAGAGCGGGCTGGTGGGTAACGAGCCGCCGGCTTTCCCGAGCTCTTGTTGCTGCATTCACAACACAACATGCTGCCGCCGATCACGGTCAGAGCACAGGCTCCCCACCCGATATACAGGGCCTTCCCGAATTCAAACCTGCAGAGGATAGGGTTTTAGGGTAATTGTGAGGAAAACAAAGCATGATACACTATATGGACAAAAGTATTGGGACACTTCCACGTTAACTCTTCTGGGGAGGCTTTCTAAAAGATTTTTGGGATGTTTGGCCATTCCCAAAGAAAAGAAGAGCCACCCCTGTATAATATCGCTGATTTTAAAACCTGCCACCTGAAGTCGGGTTAGAACTTAACCTACCCATTGGGCCCTTCATTTGCTATCACCTGTCCTTTCCTTGCCCTTTTGAGGGCACCAAAAGTAGAAGATATTAAGACTCTGGACATTTCTAGGGCCAGAATTACCAGCATTGAACAGAAGTTTAAAAATGAGTGGCACTTATTTTGAGAGCGAGCCCGGAAGTTTGAGCATATTACTGGTTTTATGTCATTCTAAAAATGTGCTCACCTCGAGTTAGTCGGAGTTAAAGGGTCGAAGAACTGCCTCCGGATGCTATCTCCATACCAGATGGTGGCGACGAAAGCACTGACACCTGGATGGAGGCACAAAATAAAGCTTTCAAATCCACATGGTCAACCTTCCCCACTCGTCTTTGTAACAGGGGTGGTTCTGGAGGAAGCCAGCAGTGGGCAGTGACCCTGTGACCACAAGACCACCCTCCCGCCATGACCCTAAATTAGGAGTGAGTTAATTCATTAATCCTAGGTAGATAGCAACTGATCCCTGCTTCAAATGGTCCAGAACTGCCACTGCCTGGTGGCAAGGGTTCCTGGGTACCGGAACTGGCATCCACCCTGGGAAACCATGGCCAAGGATCAGTTTCTAGACTGCATGTGCCAAAGCACAAGGGGTCACAGTTTCATGCCATCTCTCACTCATGCTTAAACGTGATGCCCAGCTAAAAATCTGACACCTGTACCACATTACACAGGATGAACTGGGATGCCAGCTCCTCGAGACCTACCCTGTCTCAGACACATTTGCGTGTTTGATCCCCGACCTGGCACAAGGCACCACTTTGATCTAGCTCATGACATTGGTGGGCAAACTCCCCACCCCCCACTATTGTGACACTGGCGTGAAAAGCAAAGCGTGCCCCGATAGTGACACCAATGGGTTGTATCTCCACACCTGCGATAACGAAGACCACGCCTCCTGCCATAGCCACTTTGTTTTTGAGATTCATGTCTTCGTTCAGGCAGGTGGTGCACTTCATGCCCACCGTGGCAATCATGATGGCCACGGCGCCCAAGAGGATTCCGGTCAGCATAAATCCTCTACCGGCCTGGACCTGGACTGCAGGGACGGGACACAGAGTGTTATAACTACAGGAGCGCAGAATACAAACGTAAAGCATTCATTATCTTAAGGGTGACCTAATTATGTATTTAATTACTGTACCCGTTCACATCAGTGACATTTGTGACGCATAAAAGATATCTTTGTGCTCAGAAAATTTCAGCAAAACTGTCAGCGTCCGAGGCACGGCAACGCCGCTTGTTTACAACTTGGCAGGTACTAATCTGATGTGTCTGATGTGACCAATTATTAGGCCTTTTTTAAAAACAGAATTAGCTTAAATTGCAATTAAAATCGCCCTTGATGAACAGTGTTTAATAAAAGTCAAAGACGAAGCAGGTTATAATTCACAGAATGGATCTTATACAATGCTCTGCTGGATACACTACTGGATGTACCATTCAGGGGGACTCTCTGTGTGTGTGTGTGTGTGTGTGTGTGTGTGTGTGTGTGTGTGTGTGTGTGTGTGTGTGTGTGTGTGTGTGTGTGTTAGAGCTTAGGAATTTCAGGCATGTGTCCCACCTGTCCGTACTCGTTTCTAAGAGGTGCTCAGGTGAGTTCCACTGAAAGTTTTGTTCTCTCTGATGATGCAGGTCTACAATCTGGTGCTGTTCTAACGGTTCGTTAAATTATTGACTAACAAGTTTAATTCTAATCCATTCCGTTATGGAAGGTTTAAAACCGGAATGATGTCCAAATAAGGCACAGGTACGTATCACACGGCGAGATAGAAAGTGCCGAAAAACAGAATACTGTCGATTTTATGAGCAAATCACCAGACAAGAGAGAAAAAAGGGGGTAAAAGCGAACGAAAATATGGGGATATTTCATTATGGGAGATTTTGTTTTGAAGTATCGACTAATTTTTGGCAGCGTAAATAAACAAGAAAGGGAAAAAAAAGCAGTTAAAAGTAATAAAACAAATAAATAGACCATTATTATAATTATACAAAAATTGTAATTGTAAAAAAAAATTATTATTAATAATAATAATAATAATAATAATAATAAAGTTCGAAAATAAGATAAGATGATTATAGTCATAATAATAATAGTAATTATATACAATATAAAAAATATTACAGTAAATGTAATCATAATAATAATAATAATAACAACAATACTACTACTAATAATAATAATGACAGAAAATAAGATATAAGATGATAATAATAATAATAATATACAATATAAAATATAATAGTAAGAGTAAATGTAATAATAATAATAATAATATAAAAAGATAATAGTAATAAGTATAACTCTAACAAGACTAAGAGATGAAAATGCTACTACTTACAATAATAATAATACGTAAATAAATACATAAAATAGTTAAAATGACGGGAAAATAGTAAAGCAGAGTTACACTGCAGTTACAGTTAAAAGAAAAAAGGAATAATAATAACTATAAAGATCATTTAAATTACAGTAGAAGAAAGAAAGGCAAAATAAAACAAACATATATATATATATATATAACAAACATACATTTAAAAGGACTATAAACTGTAAGGTCACACATTAAATACATTTAAAATGTCTTTAAAAAAGAGGAAGTGATAGAGAGAAGTTTGGTCACAACATGCTGATTACTCAGAGTGCTTTAAGATAAATAATGAATAATGAATAATACTACTAATAATAATAATAACGAAGAGGTAATGGAATGAGAGCAGCCTTACGTGGGAGCTGGAGCAGTGAATCGTAGACCTTACACTGCATCTGACCCGTGCTCTGGTAAACACACGACTGCCAGAGCCCCTCATACATGGCCTGGGCTGTTATAATGTTATCCCCGGCGTATGAGGACATCTTCCACTCGGTCATAGAGGTGGAAATGATCAGACCCACAAATCCGAGAAAAGCCAGAGAGAAGCCCAGGAGCTGTATCCCTGCGCTGGCCATGTCCTCTGTCAGGCCGGAGCGTCCAACAAGAGAAGTGAAGAGCAGACGTGAAAAGTTAAGACGGACAAGATCAGCTCACCTACCATCAACCAACCACTCCTCAGTTACAACAGAGGATCTGCAGGTACATGTCCATCACCCTCTACAGCAAGCAGCACTGTAAGACCAGTTTAGTGGCGCCACCTGCTGCCTGCATCCCGTGCCCATGCAGGCTTTCACTGGATCGTATCAAAATAAGCATGCATGTTATTTAATGTAATCCTTTATAATAAAACCGTATAATAATCCTGTTTATTGGTCCCATGTTGTCCTGAGCAGGATCAGGGAGCTCAGGGCTGGGGAGAGGGCCCACCCTGCTGGATGGGAACCACTCTGAATGGATGGGAACCACCTGAGTGCCCATAGTAGCATTATCCCCGTTTGATCCTTAGCTCAGACTGTGTATGGATTTAGCATGTTCTCCCACATTCCAAAGTCATGCTCTTGGACAGCTGGTGTCTCTAAAATGTATTTTCATAAAGACGTGACTAGATGAGATACGTTTGTTTGTTTAACTATTTTCCCTTCCAATGTTCACATTTGCATTGGAACAAAAATAAATGTGTTTTTTTTTAGATTATTTATTCAAGTTAACATAAATAATTGTAACCTAAACCTTGCTGATTTCTTCTCTCTTTTTTTCTTTTCCTGTTGTTTGCATCTGCATTTTTGACCAGAATAAACGATTTTTTCTTCTGTTTATTACAGTTGACACTAAACTTTTGAATTTACTTTCCTTTTTTTTTTTTAAATCTCAGTGCTGCTAAATGGTCACATGACGTGATTTTGAGTTATTTTTATGCTTAACAGTAAACCAGAGCTGATCTTAAAATATTTGACCTTCTAGCATTACTTACGCTTGCCATTTTAACAAAAAAATACTCAGATTGTTGAGTTATTGTTTGTTGCTTAAGACACTTGCTTAAAGCTTTTCTCATTTCTTCGTACTTCACCTTCTAACATTGTTCACTTTTGCCTTTTTTAACAAAAACAATGAAATATTTAAATGACACTGAAACGTTTGGTACTTTTGGGTTTTAACTTAAATAAATGTTCTTATCCTGGTCCGTGTTACGTGGTTCTTGAATTATTATTTATGACACACTTTACAGTCGAAACTTTCCTAATGTCTTCATATTTTGCCTTCAACCATTGTGTACTTTTGTGTTTTAAAAAGGTAAATCGGTGTATTTTATTAATTAGGTAACACTTTTGCAAAGCTTTTCTAATCTATTCCTCTCATTTAATGTCACAACACGATAAGGTAAGTCATGTTCTGCTCTGAAAGCTTTACCGAGGGTAAACTATTTAGTAAGATCTTCCCGTAAGCCACTAATCGACCAGTAGTTAATGTTTTCCTGTTGTTTTTTTTTTAAAGCAGACCAGGATGAGGTTCTGTGTTTATATACAGCTGATATCGCACTGAGCTCGAAATCTTGTGCCTGTCTGGTTTATACCTGGTGAGGTGAAATCATGAAATCATTACGTTACAAACAGGTAAGATGTTTATTGATCTATATACAGCAGTATATATGTATATATAGAGACAAATCACTGGCGAAACTTCTTGTTTACGCAACTTTAGCACGGACACCAAAGTCCAGACGATGATCTGCACAAGTGAACAAAAATGTGCCTGTTATGTTTTGCTTCTTTCCACAACGAAACTGTTGCTTGTTTTTGCGAAGCTCAAGGATTAGGAGTTAATTTGAAGGTGAAATCGGCCAGACGCAACGATCCCCGCAATCTACAACGAGAATTAAGTGGAATTCATCTAAGATGAATAAACAAAGAAATCCTGTATAAAAAATGTATCCACATGATTGATGATCGATTAATAATCACATCACCGCCCACTGAGATGTAATCGAATCCCATTCACAGTATTACTGCCCAGTTTTTATCAATATTGTAAGTAACAACTTTTACACCTTCCCAGGAAATGGCCCTGTGCCCTGCACTTGCTTTATTCCTCCTGCTGCACTTGATAAATGCCAGCTTGTCCTGCCCTGTGCCATGCCAGTGCTTCTCTGCGATCACCATGATCTGCTCAGATGCCCGGGTGACTTCTTTGCCTGACATTCCTTCACCGGTAGAAACTCTGATCATGCTGGCGACCAATGTGACCTCTTTCGCCTTCCACCAAAACCTGGCCCTGACCAAAGTTGTGTTCCTGAACAATCCCATATCCAACATCTCACCAAATTCTTTAAGTGGACTGAGCAGTCTGGAGGAACTGGAGGTAAGCGGCAGTCCTGTAATGGAGCTAGAGTTTGGGACGTTTAGCACTCTGGGCAACCTGACCAAGCTTCTCCTGAACAACAACAAGCTTCACATTTTAGCACCAACCATTTTCAGGCCCCTCCAGAAGCTTGTGGTGCTCCAGCTGAAAGGAAACAAGCTCAGCTTCCTGAGTCCTGCTCTGTTCCTCAAGCTGTACAACCTCCAAGAGCTTGACCTGTCCAACAATCTGATTTCCTCCATCGACGCAGTCCAGTTTGGCGACCTGATCAGCTTGAGAAGATTAGATTTGGGCTTGAACCAGATCAGATTTCTGTCGAGGAGCACGTTTAAGGTCGGGTCTCAACTCCAGATGCTGTCACTGCAGGGTAACCAGGTCACATACCTCCCGCTGAGCGTCTTCGCCCATTTGAACAAACTGGAAGACCTGAATCTGAGAGACAATCGGATAACAACGTTGAGCGCCGGATTGTTCTCTTCCAGTCTGAAGACGCTCAGTCTCAGAGGAAACGGACTCACCCGGCTGTCCTCCACTGTATTCGATGGCCTTCGTGATCTCACTCATCTAGATTTGGCCCGCAACCAGCTGTCTGTTCTTGCTGCAGAGCTTTTCCATAACGTCTCCTCCTTGCAGCATCTCGACTTGTCTGAGAACAAACTCTCAGAGTTGCCCAGTACCCTATTTAGAGGGCTGACCCAAATCCAGACCCTGCATTTGCAGAAGAATAACCTAACTTCACTTGAGGGAGGCCTATTCGTAGATCAGGGGGCCATGACAAAGCTCTCCCTGTCTGACAACAGCCTAGAGAGCCTGGAACAGGGCGTGTTCGAGCCCTTACACTACCAGTGTTTGGTGAAGCTCGGGGGCAACCCCTGGCACTGCGACTGCACACTGCAGGACCTTCATGATTGGCTGGGATACAGTGGGCAAAATGTCGACGACCTGAGTTTGGTTTACTGTGCCGGTCCTCAGGCTCTTAAGGGACTGAGTCTGACCGCGCTCAAAAAGGAGCAGCTTGTTTGTGTAAAGAGTCCTAGCACCAATCTACGAGGGACATGGGGCCACCCCGTTACACCAACGGCCAAAAAACAGATTGGCACGAAGTGCACCTTGCAAGAGGTCAACGGGGACATTGCTCTGAAGTGTACGTTTATGAACTGCCCCAAGTGGAAGCTCGAGGAGGATTATCACCGTCCACATGGAACCAGGTTTCATCAGGTTGTGTACTCGAGTGCACAAGTCTCGCTGTGCTCCAACGCAACCGTAACGCTGACCGTTTAAGAATTTCTTACCCACCGTTTCACGATATGATTAGAACAACATACACTTGCATGCCAGTTTATTACACATTACATATTTCTACAAGCATCAGACCAGGCAACATTTTTTTTTCTTCAAACATTTAGAAGCCGGGTTTTGCCAACAGAGAGCGTGAAAGTGCTTCCCCTATAATGCTGCTCCATAAAAAAAGGATCTAAGAGGCTAATTTTTGGGTAGTGTACCACTTGGCACTTTTGGGTGGTATACCTCTTAGCATTTTTCCAGTTAACTTTGGGAGGGGGCATCATTGGACCAAGAGAAGCATTTATCCACCATCCAGACACGGAAGGCACCTTCACTGTTTCTGCCTGGATCATTTCCAGGTGCTCTGTCGAAGGGAATTTGTTGTCACAGCACTCATTGGGTGTCTGACATTGACGGAGACCATCTTTAATGACGATTCCGGGTTCTTTTTGGGATCCGGTGATGGTCTGGCCTCATGGTGAGCGCTTCAGTCCGGCCTTTGTTGTGGAGCGACACACTGCCCCAGCTGCTGGTGTGGTGATCTAGGGAACTGGCGCCTAGTAGTGATACGAGGGACAGTAACAGGCCGGTAAAAAAGTGCAGGGCATCCTGTGGTCACGTGTCTTTCCTCTGAAGGCAAGTTCATTACTGGTCGACATGCAGCGGCTCACCTCCACCCTCATGACTCATGCTCAACTGATAATGCGCACGGCAGCCAGTGAAGTTCAAAGTGCAGTCAAAAATGTAAACGACAAGTGCTTGGGAAACGTGCTGACCTCCTCGGCCAACAGAACCTCGTGTATAAGATGCTAATTTTTTTCTTGCATGTTAATCTCTTGCCATCAGTGTGTTAATAAAAATGACTTTTGTTGTGGATCTGAAGGACACCCTATGGGACTGTGGTCCAGGGTTCAAATCCCACCTCTGCCACAGCTGGGTCCCTGAGCAAGGCCCTTAACTCACGTTCACTTGTATTAATTGTAAGTCGCTGTGGATAAGGGCGTCTGCTAAAAAAGATAAACGTACATGTATGTTGACTCTATTAATTATTGGGATTGGGATGGGATCTGTGTCCCTGTGTTATGTCCAAGTGTCTCTCCCTCATGTCTGCACAGGTTAATCACACACAGGTGTAGCCTGGCCCTCACCTGCTCACTCAACGCCCCCCTCCAATCAAACTAGGGAGCCAAAAACAAACCTCCGCATTCACAGGCAGCAGGGACTGTGAGTATTAGATCCAAAGGATGCAGGCCTGCCCCCAGAGGGCGCTC
>JAUZST010010445.1:0-12411 GCA_034779995.1 Parotocinclus haroldoi | reverse complement strand
TGATCTCTTCCGCTTTCACAAGCAGCCTCGAAAAGACCAAATGTTCTGTTTCAAAAAATGCCAACACGGTTTCTGTGAAAAATATTGATTCAACAGAATTATTAATGGTGATTTGTATTAAATGTGTTAAGCTACACATAGCAAAACATTATTTATGAAATGTACAGATTATGTATAATTCCTGTTCCTATTAGACCACGCACTAACTGAACCATTCACACAGTACACACATTACAGTTGGAAGCCTAATGTATAGAATGATCCTGTTCTAGTTGTCATTGATGCATACCCAAGTACATTCGCACATGCATCATTACTTGTGGCACATTATATTTTGACCAGTTATAAAACTAATAATAATAAACGAGAGACAAAATTGCTCATTTTAAACAAACATTTATTTAAGCTATAAATGCACTGTCTCTGTCTGACTTTTTAAAATAAACAATATTAATGAAATGTTATCACATAGCAATACTTATTACCAGATGACAGCTTTGCCTATACAAACAAGTGTCAACACTTGCTAAAATTAAACAATATTAAAATAACGCACATGGCAGCAGCGCCTTTTTGTGTTTTAATCCCATTTCCAGTTTAGATCATAATATGTAATGCTGGAAACAGAATTTTCACCTTTGCAAAACAAGGCCCTAGTTTCATTGAATGTTTTCTTAGTATTTCTTTGTTTTTAGTCACTCAGTAGTCCCAGGTGAGCTGCAAGTTGTAATGCAGGAAACTTATTCTTCCCTTTCTGCACCATTTTCAATATTGAACTTGTGAGCTTAGATATCAGCCTATACGGATTACCTCAAAATGGCATTAATCAGCCTTCCAAGTAATTGGTTTATTTCTACCTTAGATGGTATAACCATGGTACCATGGATATAACTGCTGTAGAGGTTTCTTCACGTGGTTCTCTATCTTGTTTTTCGAAACAGCTCTACAGATTGGACATCTGTATTCAAGTACTACCCAAACTGCCATACACAACCTTGACATTGATGTTAAGGATTTGCATACCTGACTTTTCAGTGAGATTTCTTGGTCTTTTAGATCTAGTCTGGCATTGAACAGCTCGCCTACGTTTTCACTTCTTAAGGACTACTCAGGCACTGAAAATAGCAAGCAGGAAATGTCAGATATCTGTGCTTTCAGATCCTCAGTCAGCTACTTAGAGGAAAATGTTACTGATGTATGCTGAGTAAGCACAACATTATGAAAGTCTTGAGGGGTAAAGCTATGAAATTGTCCACTTCTGATTTGGATTACAGCTTAGACCCTACAAAAAATTCCCTAGTGAATGATCTGGTGCCAAAACATTTGTCCTTAGGATGGACATACAAACAAACAATTGGGAAGGAAACATAGACAAGGTAGTTCAGGCATCCTCTTGCTACAGTGGTCTGTATTATTTCGACATTGACATCACCCCTAATGGATGAAAAAGTCTGAAATACCAGATGTACTCATATAAAGTAGAAATACTTTTAAGTATTAACAGTAATGCATTAATATACTACCTGCAGAAATTATTATTATTATTTAATCCTTTCAACAAGTGTATATGCATTTTGGTAATCAGGAAATGGGAAAGCTCTTTCACATAACTCGGGGAGTATATATACAGGACACCCTTTTATTACAGAAACAAGAGGGAAGATGACAACTTAATAACTCAGCGACTAATGAGTGAAGGGGCTTATCTTTTAGGCTATGTCTGGAACATGGCAGCCATCTTGAAAGCCACCATATTGGATCAAGGGCAAGTTTTTTACAATTGGAAAATGGTCATGTAGCATATCAAAGAAGACCAGAAATTGGTTGCCCCACTAAGATTTGCAATATCTCATGTGGTTCAAAAAATTATCAGCACAGAAGTTTCAAAACTATTGTTGTTTGTCACGGGTAACTGAAGATGGAACTGGCGATTCTGAACACAGCTGCCATTTTGCGTAAACTGTAGAGACTGTTGTGCATTAAACTCTGAGGAAATATATAATATATTGCAATTCTATATATTTAATATATAGTAATTATATATAGTAATTGTATGGCTTGGTGGGCACCTGGGGAGGTGATGGCACAATGATGCACTGAATGTATTTATTAGGTATTCCTAATGAATACACACACACACACACACACACACACACACACACAGACAGAGTGTATATTTGCCTGCATGTGTACACTCACCAAGCTGTCCATTAGCACTCTAACACCTAATGAATACACACAGTGAATCCTGGTGCCATCACCTCCAAGTAAATGGTGCACACACAGCCAGTTGTCCAAAAGATGAAAAAGAACACGATAATTATGGGGCCAGAGTTTTTTTTTTTCTTTTTTCATTTGCTCCAAGGTCTAGTTCTCACACCTGTATGCAACTGATGAGCTGCTTTGATGCCGGACAGGGGTAAGCTGGGTGAGCATTCTGTCCAATTTGTGACCAAGCAGTACTGAATAAAAGGTCAGATGCGCTTTGGCATAGAGCCATACAGCTTCCATATGGTATCATGTAGTACCTGTTGCGTGCACGCGCACACACGCACACACGCACACACGCACACACACACGCACACACACACGCACACACACACACACACACACACACACACATATGTATATATGTAAACATTGTGCTAGATTGTCCTGATGGGAGCATGTCCTGATGGGAGCATGTATGCCTAGTTCAGATGAAACCTTGTGATTGTGAATGACCTTCCTGTCCTGAATAGCCATTAATGCAATAAATTAAATGATAAACCTCATGCAGTTCATGGAGTTCGCCTGACAACACAGAGAACATGGCCGGAGCCATTCTCAGACAGGATCAGCACCAGTCCACGACAAGGTACATGCAGGCCAATGCACTCTTCATGAGGCCAACTGACCTAATGCATGCTTTTGGAATGTGGGGGAATTAAAACCCACGTGGACATGGGGAGAACATACAAACTCCAAAAAGGGCGAAGTCCAGCAGATGAAATTTACATGAAGCAGAATTACCAGAATCTGGTTTTATGGATCTGCTCATTTCATTATACGCAGCAAGACAGAATTTGAATGAACCACAAATGAAGCTCGGTGCCTAAGCACGCAAATGAGCATTGGTTTATTCAGTATCTATGACTTAATTCGACCACCTGTGTGCCTGTGGGGAGCTATGAGCATCCAATCAGCGCTAACTAGTTTGCCAGCAGCAATTTTAAAGCCCTTAATTGTCTGACAACCAATCAGTTTGGATGATCAAATTTGACCATTTGGACTATTTATATAATAAAAGAAATTTGGTACTAAATATTGTACTGCTATAATACTCTTTCACACACGACAAACTCCCCTGTTCACACACCAATAACTATGCTGTTACAGCTGTGACTGTGCACATTATTGTCTGCCAGAGCAATAGAGCAGATTCGGACTAAATTACTAAAGTTTAGACAAATGACTAAGTCTAATAGGTGCTTTTAAATGTTTACCATGTAAACCTGATAAAGATTAAGTACCCACATCTGTTTTTGTCTGGCTCAAATATCTGCTGTTGCTGAATGACAAATGTTATTGCTCTAAATATAAACAATTCATGTCATTTTGATCTGTATATGGATCAGTACTTTTTATTAACTATATATACTCTATATGGACCAAGTCTGTATACACTGTAACAAACCCCTGAGTTGCTGACTTGGTAACTGGCAAGTCCCGAGTGGTCTGGTGTTAAGATGTTGAAGCTAACAGCAACTCTTAGGACTGCATTCAAAACCACAAACATCTGCAGGGAACCATGCAGCTAAGCAGAAATTCGTTGCCATTTACACAGCTCTGATAGTCCTATTGCAGGTCGGTTTTAAATATGGTCTTTGGTCCATAGCTGTGGAAAGACCAGTGTTCTCCAGGAGCCATCTTTTGTGAACTGACCTGTGAACTGAACTTTTTGTCAACATACAGGATTGCATGTGAATGACAAAAACACAGCAGCACAGCTCCTGCCGAAGCTCATGTGAAACCAGAATCTTCGTATTGGTAACAACTCCTGTTTTAGGCTGAGAACTGGAGACTTTAACTGGAAGTTGCCTTCTGCCAAGATAGTCAGGTTGAATAATAGTGAATAATAATGAAAGTTGATGCTACACTGCTAAATAAATTGGTTCTCCTCGTTAATTTGCTCGAAAAGGGTTGTCGAGTACCGACAACAAGAAGGACCAAGAAACGAGCCAAGACACCTTTTCCCATTCAAAATGCCTTGAGAACCAAAGTTCGTCAACTTCCAAGTTGGTCAAGAATTGAGGTACCACTGTATAGGGTTTGGATCTGTTGGGCTATATTGCCAGGAACCACCCTTTCATAAATCAGCAGTCAGTTGTAAAGACATATTTCTATTAGACTGACGGTCAAAATGTGGTTGAATTAGGTTATAGATTTTCCATTTGTGTTTTTGGTGATGTGCCTACAATGACTGTTGTTTAAAACGTTTCAAGTCACAACCATGTTTCTCTGATGTCAGCTGATAGTTGAATTTGGAATTTGATTAAATAAAAGTTAAAAAAAAATCCTGACAAAATCACCTGTTCCACACCACTAACAATTCCTAGAAAACGAATGTAATTGAAACATTTCTGTCATTTTCTCTGTAGTTTATAAAGTTGATTAGCGTATGTAGATATTTTTCATTAGTAATTCATCACTTTTTGTTTCCCTGGGGTGTAAATATGATGTGACACACAGGCCTGTTTCTCTTACCCATTCTTCAACATGGGGAAAATCAAGAGAACACGGCATTCAAGTGTGTCGGCCTTCATAATTCAGGCAATAATACAATATACAGTGATAAAATAACAACTCGCCTACATCTGCCCATATCTACTGTCAGAGGACTCATTAAGAAGTTGAAAACAACTGGAACAGTGGCAAACAAGCCTGGACAAGGACACAAGTTCATCTTGCCTCACACACCATGAGGAGGATGGTAAAGTTCTCTAAAACTCACTTTTCTAAAATTGCATAAAAGAGTAGCATATTGGGGTCACAAAGTCTCCATAACAACCATCAGGCGGTATCTACATGCCAACAAGCATGCGTGGAAAAAGCCTTTTCTCACTTACAAGCATAAATGTAAACATCTGGAGCTGCCCAAGTACTGAAACTGTAACTGGGACCGTGCGCTTTGGTCAGATTAGACAATGATGGAGCTTTTTGGCAACAAACACTCTAAGTGGGTCTGCCATAATAGAAAACTAAAAGTTAAAAAAAAAGCACAAAAAGCACCTCATGCCCACTGTGAAGTATGTAGGATGATCGCTGATGCTGTGTGACTGTTTCTATTTCAAAGGCCTCAGGAAGCTTAATTCTTAGAAATATCAGGACATTTTAAACATTTTATAGTTGAAGATGGTATGTCACTGGGTCTTTCGGCAAGATAACGACCCTATACATGTAGCCAAATCTACACAAAAATGGTTCTGTGACACAAAATCGAATTGAAAACATGTAGGGTGAGCTGAAGAGGAGAGTGCATAGGAGAGGTATTGTTGAAGTATTTTCCTATCTTATGAAATGTTATAGGAGAAGATTAAGTGCTGTCTTGTTAGCAAAAGCAGGTTGTAGAGTAGGGGTGCCAGTAATTGTGGCACATGAGTATACAGTGACCTGTAAGCATAATTGGCTGTTTTGAAGGTTGTGTTGTTAACTACTGAGCCTGACATAGCCTAAAAGACAGCCCCCCTCACCCATTTTGCTGGAGTATTTTGATGTATTGTAATTATATTAGAATTATGATTTTTCCCTTTTGTTTCTGAAGTATCTTGTGGCTTTTGACCCTGTATATAGTTTATACTGTATGTTTTCATAGTATTTTTAAAAATATATTTTGAAGCCAAAATTTAGCGCACATCCTCAAGTCAAATAAAAATAATAATGTTACACAGATGTCATATCCACAACCAAAGTTTGAGTTTTTACGCTTACAATGTAGGTCTCAGGTGGCACAGGGACTCGGTGGGTAGCACCGTCACCTCACAGTAAGAAGGTCCTGGGTTCAAACCCACGTAGAGTGGTCTGGGCCACTTATGTGTGGAGTCTGAATGTCCTCACAGTTTCCTCCCACACAGACGTGTTAGGTTAACTGATCTAAAATTGGCATTGCCTTGAATCACACAAATTTGGTGACATTTCAAAATTATATATATAAATAACCTTTTGTGTGTCACTTTGGTCAAATTTGCGTGCTGATGCTGATATTTTAAATGAACTAACAAACAAACTATAGTTGCTCTGGTTTTGTTTCATGCTTTAGGTCAATTGATTTTGCTAAAGTGGCCCGAGTGTATGTGGCCTACAGTGGACTGAGCCCCGTCTAGGCTTGTTCCTGCCTCGTGCTGCCGGCTACACTCCTGCTCTCCTGTGATTCCGATAACAAAGTGAATGAATAAATTTGGATGTGTTCAAATCTTTTAAGGTTGCAACCTTAAAATTTGACCGTAAAGATTACATAAACAGTTCTGCTGTTCTTCTGGTCATGAATCTCACGTGTTGAAATGTGAGGTAATTGAACATTATCATAGCATCTTTTAAAACTTGCTGTATTGTACAGGCTGTCGACACACAAAGGCCATTTTATGTGCTATTTCAATTTTAGACCTGCAGCTCCTCGTAGTTACAAAATCTGTTTTAAATTCCACTGACCCTGGCAAGGAAAAAGACTAATAGACAGCATTAGATTATGCACACTGATTACTCATGTCTGCTTATCTTACAGACAACACAAATGTTTATCTTATTTTGCCTAGCCATGGTGATACATTACAAAAATGAAAGCTTTGAGCATGTCATGTCTTGTGTATATATATTAGTATGTATATAACATTTCCATGTAAAAGAAGCCTATTGTATAATGTTACATATTCATACATTTATATTTACCAATAAATTAATATTAACATTAATTAACATTTCTTTAACGCTGACCCAAAAATTCCTGTCTTTGTTTATGCATTAAGATGGAACTTTGGTTGAACATATGTTATTAGGTCCCTTCTGAGGATCCTAACATCTGTCCCTGTAACCCCCACCATCTTCCCTTAGGAAAGCTTGCCTCATTTGTCCTGCTGTTGCTTACTGTGATCTCTGTAGGGAGACTAGCTCTGTTCACTGTAATTAATATGGCTGTCACACATTATAAGAGACTGAGCGTTAGTCAGTCGAACTGACGGATTTCACACGGAGGTCTGTTGTGCCGTATGGCAAGGAGTAGTAACGTGTAAAGCTGTCACTGCATTTAAGGGAAATTGGACATCCAGTGTGAACACCTTCAGCATTGTAACAATACATCAGTATTTACCTTATTCCTAGGAATGGAATATTTACATTTCTTACCTAGTAATGAGTGACAAATCTTGTAATCTCCATAATAATGATTGGCGCTTTCAGGACACAAAGCATGGCTTGCATCCGTAAACGCATACTTCTGTACTGAACAGTAGGCAAAGGCAGTAAGCGAGAATGCATAGTAGGATAGTAGGTGGTGTGTTGGTGTGTGTTGCGCTCGTACGACTGGAGCAGACACTATAGTGCTGCTGGAGTTATAAACCCTGCCACTCTAAGCTCTCAGGTTCTCAGTACTGACCATAACACTGCTGATGAGTCTTAAAGAGAGGGTTGCTGAATTTTCAAATATCTGGGAACCTTCTTAAAGCTATATCTGGCCGGTGACCCTGCTCCTGGGTCTAGCTGGCTGCTCTGTTCGTGCTTACTATAGCCCGTAAGTTGAGCTACAGTTGGTATGTGTCCGACTGACTGAACAGCCAAATGCAGCTTCATGCTGGCCTGTGTGTTGAAGTATTAGATGTCCCCTTCTGCTCTGGAGATTGTGTACGTGTATAACTGCACTTGACTAACACACAACCACACACATGGTGTCTATCAGAGGACACCCTCCTCATCCCAGTTTGGGTATTTATAGTGCATCATGGGGGAAGTCTGGCTGGAGTGCTACGTCAGCTTTTTTTTTTTTTTCTTTTCTCGCAGATCTCTGTGTGTCACCTCAACCAGCTGTAGGGTTATTGCCTTAAGGGGATTGTTGAGGAAAGAATGTTGAAAGAAAATGAAAAAGACTGTGGTTAAACATCATGTTATTGACTAAAGATAAACTGACAGCCTACTGCATCTAGCTACACCTATTGCCTCTCTTCATCCATCTTGTGATCATCCTGTATGAGTCACAATCTGCTGCCCTTTGTGCAGTCACAACACACCACCACATTGTTTTACCAGTCAAATTTTCCTAGCCCATCCTTCCAAATGGTGTTTTTTTTTTTTCCTCTGCATGCTAGCTATGTAAATGCGTCCATAAATCTTCAGTAATGAGATTGGAGTGAATCTATGCTGTAAGTCATAGAGCCGTCAAGTTTGTGCAAAAAAAAACAAAACACGTGGCCCAGATAAACAGACCTCGCGCTTGATACGTGCCTGGTGATCTGCAGATCTGGAAGTGCCTATTAATTAGTGATCCACTTGAAGAAAAGTTCTGTAAAGAAATGGCCAAGCTTAAAATGCGTATCTCTTTTTTTACGCCAAACAATTTTCAAATTATTTTCACAGTCACAGATTAATTTCCAGAGTCAGATCAGGATAGTCTTAAATCAGTCATTTTCTATTCTTGACCTTTTTAGGAAATCGGGCATGTTTAAGGGTGCACTCACACTAGGCAATCTGTACCGTGTCCTCAAATCGCGGTTTGTTAGATTAGTGTGACTGCTCAGTGTCGTACCCGGGTGCGGTGTGCTGAGAAGCGTTTGGGCACGATTGAGTGCAAAAATCAGGGTGTTGAATTATCAACACGTAAGCCAAGTAAGTACAACCACAAGTGCAAGGCAAAGGGAGGTAACTGTGTGAGTACGCTCTAATATTGCAAATCATAAGCCTTGGCTTACACAATTAGTGACTTGAACATTGTCGATAACCAATGGATGAACTCAAATACTAAAACGGGAAGCAGCAAAGTCAGTTGATCAAAGTCAGATTTCATGTTGATCAACTTAAATGCTTATATTGTAATCATAAAGCAAGCATATGAAATCACAATGCATTTTCTCCAGCAGCATGGTGGAAAAGAATCTCAAAGGATTCTAGATGCAGAAATGCTGTACATGACCACGTAAGCAAATGATAATCTGAATGAATGAAATCATTCATAGAAAATGAGTCAAAAAGAAACCAAACACTGCGTTCATACCAAGATTATAAAGCTTATAAGCAGCCTTGTTTTTTAATTCTTTATTTTTTTGGATAAAATAAAAAGATGTGTAATGAGAGTGATCATAGATCTTGTGAGTTCTTTAAATACTGTCATATACACTTATGACAAAATTAGGGGATTTTTTTATTGGGGATATTTCAGTTTGGAATGTATTGTGAGTATAGTATTACTATGATATACAATTGTGTATTCTATTTACAAAATTTGTGATATGATGATGAAATATGTGACAAAAATTCTGTAGATGTGGGAGTGTCTAACCTTAGTCTTTTCAAAGTCTTCAACTGAAATTACTGGTGGAATTACATTGTAGTGTACAAGGCCAAGAACAGGTTTGAACAAACAAAAAATTTGCTTTGTCCTTTCATGACATGGCCTGTTTGATGGAGGTGAGAATTTCTCCGCTACTGTGCTTTTGCTGTTTGAGCAAATAATCAATAACTGGAGCAGAACAAAAATAGCCAGACATGTTCGGTCAGGATGTTTGACATTGTTACTCATGTGGTGGTACACTGACTGTATTATATATATATATTTTTTTTTTTGTATAGGTTCTGTGGCTGAGCAGTGGGTTTATAAGTCACAAATGCAGCAGACACACTTTCTGGGTTTTAGATGATAGGTCACGCTGTGTGGTGACCTACGAGTGACGGCTCATCACACTGCAGTTGTTGCTGGGAACACACAAATCAGTTAAATAAGGATTGTTTAGTCTTTTCAGAACAGACTTGCTATTTTGGATGCATTTAGGCTGTGGTTTTCAAACGGGGGGGCAGAGGGTCTGACTCTGGCTATTAGCACACAGGAGATGCAACAGATCCCCCCGCCCCCCATGTTGAAATGAAAACATTTTGACTGTTATAACAAACAAATTAACTACAGTTTAATTTAAATCAATTAAAACAGAGGGTGTTGAACCTGTTCTCTTGGCAGGTTTGTTTGTACTATCTCTAACTATCTATGAACCACTCCTTACTGAGGTTTTTCCGACCTCGAAACCGATTCTTCCTTTTTAGTACTACGCGTAGTGATTTCCAGTTTCTGATCTTTGGTATCACTTTAATTCCTGCCATTTTCAGTAAAACAGTGTTCGGACTGATGTTTGCGTTTGGCTCTGCTGTGTTCTTGGGGTAATTCTGGGCATTTCTGCAGTTATCGAAGCGGTCATGTATACAGCATATTCCGATACAGAAATCAGATTAAGAAATCAAATACAGAGAGCTGGATTTCATTTTAGTAGCCTGATTTCTCATTGCATTTATGATTTCAGCAGGATTTGACAGTCCGCGCATGTGCACACAGCGGCCAGCTGGAAACACGTTTGCGAGGTCCTCTTATCCCTAGAGATTTAGCTTTGTTTTGGCCTTATTGACATAGCCCATTTGAAGGGTTCTCTCGTGGCATCTGGCAACCCTTTTTAACGCAGCACCTGGTACACACCTATCGAGAATGGAGAGATAAACAATTACAAATTGAAGCTTACGTCACATCTTTCCGTGAGACTATTGGCTGGTTGCAAAGTTGAAATTCGATCATTGCCTGGGTCATGTAAACCCATTATATGATTACACAAGTGCGTGTATTGTCCTTGATCAGATTACTGAGAATCTGATTGTGTGCAGTTATTGGATTATTAAGTGCATGCAAACTCACTCACTGACTCGTCTGTACTATTAAGACGCAATCTGTCACAGCACTATATGCAGTTCTTTAGAAACCAGCCATCCAAGCAGCCGCCCATGCAGTGTACTAAACCAAACACCCGGACGATAGAGTTGCAGTCGCTTAGCTAATTGTTAATGACCCCGCTTCTCTGTACAGGCCCCTCTGGGAGGTGACATGAGGAAGAATGAGGTGTAATTACTTTAGCTGGGGTAGCCACGTGGCGTTTCAGACTCGTTTAATGTGGGTCAGGCACACGGTGGGCCCCGCTACGGGTGCTAAGCGCGGCGAGCTAAAATAGAGCGTGCTCATCCTCACAGTGTCTGTCGAGTCATTACATTTCACACATACCACATGAGGCGGAGGGGAAAGAGGCCCCTGCTTCAAAGGATCTTTGTTCTTTCTTTCATCATAGCTCTGTCTCATTTTTGCCTCAAGCTAGGAGTGACATGGAGAATGACAGACTCCCTTTAGGTGACAGTTTTGATCGCTCTTACTTAGCATGCATGCTGTGACATGTAGTAAATGTATCCGTTTAGACCAGCCACACGGCCAAAAATGTCCAAGAGAATCTAGTGTTCTATACAGGCATGTTCTATTTTAACGCATTCTGTTGTGGGCAACAGGACATTGGTTCGAGATTACTGTATTTACATAGTCGTAATGACAAAAATAAGTAAGTCACAATACAGTTCTTTAGTGTTTAAAATACTTTTTCAGGTCAGAACTTGCTTATCTAAGCCAGAAAGAATGAATGTAATTAATGCGTAGAAAATGTAGCCAAAGAGAAGCCGAACACCACGTTCAGGGTATTGTAAGCAAAGTCAAGTCAAATTTATTCATGTAGTGCTTTTTACAATGGGACATTGTCTCATAGCAGCTTTACAATCTTATGTTATCTTAAAAGGCCAATTGCAAATTGAGCAGGCCTAGGGGGACAGTGGCAAGGGGAAAATCCCAGAATGTATAAGGAAGAAACCTTGGGAGGACCAAGATTTAAAAAGGGACCCTTCCTCCTTGAAGCAGACCAAGAATGTTTGTTGGTTAAAATTTGTGAGAATGATGGTAGATCCGAATGACTGTAAATCTGTAAATACTGTCACACATTCTTTTATTCGCTGGATATTACTTTTTGTTACTGTTATTCCTGTGTTATAGTGTATGTTGTGTCCAATAGAGGCAGTGTAAAGATATTACAATAATGTGTAAATGTGTGTGTGCGCCTGTGTGTGCCTTTTTAATTTAATGTACATGCATTTCAAAATTCAATGATTTGACTGGAATAATATGAAGAAAACATTTAGCATTTATCATCAGTCTGCGTCCCTTTCAGTGTTGATGAAAACTGGAAAAACTCTTTGTTGCTGAAAACGTCACGAAACCTGTGCTGTGTGAATTCAGTATTTTTTGAAAATTGCACTTAAATGCTTTTGACTGCTAAAAATTGAAGTACTAGCATATACTATTCGTCTAAATAGGCTTGCTTATTG
>JAUZST010010444.1:0-12411 GCA_034779995.1 Parotocinclus haroldoi | reverse complement strand
ACACACACACACACACACACACACACACACACACACACACACACACACACTCTCTCTCTCTCTCTCTCTCTCTCACACACATACACACTCACAGGCATACACTAAAGGCACTTTAGAAACATCAATTAACTTGACACACAGGTCTTTAGAATGTGGGAGGAGACTGGAGTATACCCATGCAGACACAGGGAGGACATTCAAATTCCACACAAAAAGGGCCTAGGTCAATCCCAGAATGAGCCCCAGGATGCCCATTTTAAGATGGTCTGGTTTTTCAACCTTATGATGGGAATATGATTAAAAAACAAATACACACTCAGCAGAATGTATAATATTCTACATTATGAATTTATATTTTTCCTCAGCAAGCAACGTGCAGTATGATACTCTCCTGCAAACCTGTTCTTACTGAGGAAATTAGGAGCGTGTGGGGTAGGGAGTGATGTGGAGGAAGTAATGAGCTCTGGGCAATGGAGTAAGAAAAAGTATATGACAAGAACTACTCTGTTTTCTGTTTTTCATGCTCAATAAATTATTCAATAAATGACATATGTACAAAATAAGCTTTTGTGTTTATGGTTTTACCTGTACGTAATTACAGCTAGGCGAAACTAACGTAAACTCCTTGAGTGGCGATATATGCAACTTACAGTGGACTTGTCAGGACCTGGGAATCTTGGAACTTGACTGTGGGGATTCTCTTCCAGCACAACAGTGTTAGTGATACTTTACACTTTACACCGTCAGCACGACATTTTAATCCAACAGTCTTAAATTTGGTTGAGGATCTGTGCTGGCCAGTCAAATTCCTTCAGACCTTACTTCCAGGAGGACCTCGTTTTGTGCGCAAAAGCACAGGCATGTTGAAACAAGAATGTGCCTTTGCCAAACTTTTCCGCAATGTCGGACGCAGACAAAGCTAACTGCATGCAATAGTATTTGGAAAGCAGCCCAAACAGTCCCAGCTTTGCTGAGTTTGGCTTTCCGCAAAATTTAGACGATAAACCCGAATAGCTTAAAATGACAAGTAATATCTCTTTCACATCACAGAGGGACACTCAGAAATGAATTGTCCAACCTCATGAAACAAAACAAAGCAAGCGTGTAAATCTCACGCCGTACTCAGGAAGCAGCTTGCAAGAGGACACAAGCTCGACCTCTAGTGAAAAGTCAGCTGGATGTGTAGTGTTTGCACTGTAACATGGCCCGGTAACAACAGTGCCAACACCAACCCGAGTGTCTATGCCAACACAGCAGCGATATATCAGATTATCATGTTGCCAATGACGCGTAACGGCTTGGCAGGCCTTGCGGTAATATCATAAAATTCGAAAAGTCTAATAATTTAATTTAAGTGGCCATTTCACCGCAAGATTTCAATCACATTTTCCATAAACTGTTCAAGAAAAAATAAGACAGACTCACTCTCGTTCTCTCAACACCACATAATTACTCACCAAAGCAATTCGTACTGTATATTTAGCTTCATAAACTATTTTTACCAGATATCTCACAAAATAAAGACGGATGTCTGAGGTTAAAAAAATGATCACAGAAACAGACATGGTATGCCTTTTGCCAGCAGGAGATGTCCTTTTTTTTTAAAACAGCGGCTGCTTAAGGTGGAGTACCTTAAAACCACCTTACTGGTCAGAAACCTCAGCCAACGTCATCTACACTTTAACCCTCAAAGCCTGATCACTCAGCTAAGGGGCTTTTTTGCATCTCTTTACCACAACTTGCTGCAAAACCACAACAGCGTCATTATGGTAACCTCGGAAATGCTGTGAGAGGTGGAGGCTCAGGCAGAGACATGACCAAGGATACAAGGATTGTTGCTGTCCATGCTGCAGTTGTCCAGGATGAGGGCTATGCCATCCAGTTCTCTAACCTAAAGAGAGATGCGAAAACAAAATAAGGACATGTAGGACTCAAGCGAGCAAGGAGTGGAGCAATGCGGTTCTTGGGTGGAGTGCTTTAGGAAAGGGAGCGAAGTAAGTACAGAACATTTTTAAGAGGACAGTGAGTGGGAAAAGGAATAAGGAAATGCTGGTATTGGAGTTGAAGTGGAGTAATGACACAACAAACTGAACAGGGAGCCGAGTTTCCGGCCACTCCACTCCCCGCATATACACCGGTCGGGCTGTGGTGGTACACAAAACAAGTGCACACCAATGTCCCAGTAACGTGTTTTTAATATTTAAGAAGGACAAGTGCTTTTTCATGTTTAGTGTTAAGATTTGAGGAATGTTTCTGCCACTCTGCCAAAATAAAAGCAATAATGTACATATAGTCACCAAGCAAATGACTGATCAAGCAAAAAAATGGGGCTAAACATGAACAGCACCAAAAATGTAAGATGAAATATACCTCTCTCAAAATGAAATATCCCATAATGAAATATCCCCTACTTTTGTGAGCAGTGTACATGAACCCTTTACACCAATAACTTTATATTTATACATGCAGTATGTAGAGTATCCCACATAAAATTCTGAAACATGTACAAATGTGTTTCAATTTCGAGAGATTTCATTTGGAAGTATCCCCTAATTTTTGCAGTATGCAGCACCATGAAACATATGTTGTAATTTGAAAATGTACACAAGTATCACAATATTAATACTTAGATACGAAATTTTCATACCGCATTATATTTAGGTTTATGAGATTAAATAGGAACATATGAAACTCAAGGGAAAAAAAGAGGACATTTGTCTTTAATGTGCAATCAGCGACCTGTTGGCAGGTAATCAAAACTGTTTTTAGGTCCCACAGCAATCAAATACAGTAATCCATCACCACGGAAAACCAAGTTTGAATGTCAGTCGTAGCGCCCGTGTGGCCACACATTCTACCGACATAACTGATCTCATCTGAAGGAGAGAACATGAGGTGGTGATCATCTCCCAGGCACTGTACAAATATGGCAAAGGAATATGGTGGAACTTCTACAGGACTTTGAATGAAATGAAGCAGCTGGCAGTCTGTAAATGTACAGAGGCATTTGCTGGTCTATGGCCCTCTTCCCTTTGGTGGACTGGTCAATATAAGGCAGGGAAGTAACCAAATTGGGAGACAAAGTCTAACAAAGGCTATGGACTATTGTTTTAATGTTCTACTGTAAGCTATTATCTATTGGAATGTCAATATATCATACCATCATACTGCCCAGTTCAACAACCCTGTCATAAAAAAGGACAGACCCGAGTTTTAAACCCAGGAGGAAAAAAACGTCCATTTTTTTTCTAAGGAAAAGCCAGCTGGGAGATGGTGTTGGGGGAGTTCGGGGGTTTAAACAATTTCCAGGATTGAAACTCTAACAAGGCAATTAAAATCTGCATGTCTTTGTGTCAGCACAGGGCCAATATGTTCCAAGAGGCAAAGCCCATGAGAACGCAGCAGTGAGCAGCAGCCTTCACTAGCTAAGGATTACATGGTCAATCAATGAGAACACAATCTTGGGATGCCTCGCTATTGTTTTTTAGCCTTTGACCCCTCACTTGTGTGCCTTAACCCCATTTAACAGGCTTGGTGCAAGTCTGCTCTTAGCTTACTGAATAGGAAAGACCTGAAAGGGTGCAAATGCCGCCATCACAGGAGGGTACTCACAATGGAACTCATTAAAGGAAGAGAGAAGAACAAAGGCGAAAACGGCTTGGGAAGGAGGAGAAGTGATGATACAAGCAAAGAGATTCAGATTGGTTCCTGGAGCCTTTATCAGTACACACTAATCCCTAGATTAGTTTTCAAGGAGCGAGCCTCTACTGAGAATAAGACAGGACCCAAGCAACTTATGGTCAGTAAGGGTCCAAACATAGACTGTAAAGTTGTTTCCTGTTAACATCTACTGCTCATTCAAACTAATACATGGCATCAACTAAAAAGAGCACTACAGAAACTTGCTAAATCAAAGCAACATACAGTACTGTGCAAAAGTCTTAGGCCACCATTAGTTTTGTAGTTTTACCAATGGTAAAATGACCGTGTATCATGGTACGTAGAACATGACCTACCTTAAATTCTTTGTGGGCTTTAGAATATCTTGGCCTATTCACCTTATTCCCCTTCCAAAAACTGGTTTTCTGGTGGCTGCTGTCCTTTCAAGAAGACAATTTCTGAACAAACCTCTTCGGACCGTACAAGGAGAAACTTTTATCACTGCTAAAGCAATGGTTTATTTAATCTAACGTGGCCTAAGACATTCACACAGTACTGTAGGATAACAGTCTACGGACTGCATTACAATAATGTCAGTGCAATACAGTTTTTCAAATACCTAATATCTATCACTCTGCATTCTGCTCCTTCATACAGCTGAATTCAAATGAATGTATACCCGTAGGACCCCTGGTGTACACAGTGGGGCTCTGCATACATATGCTCTTGTCTCTTTTATGTCAAATTAAAAGTGCCCTCTTTTAATAAGCTCAAGGCTCAGATTGGCTGCTCTCTAAAACGAGTGTGTACATACAACTTCAACAGTCTTTACACTTTAAACCAATAAAAAGAACCAACTAATACCTTCAGTGAATAGAGGCAGACATTGGTCAGCAGTCATTTAAACAACTTCACATTTACTTTAGTTCTGAGTCACAATTACTTTAAAAACTAAACTGAATCCAGTACAAACAAAAGAGAAAGCATTCTGCTTTTAATGCAACACACTATATTTTCATTCCTAATTAGAAACTCATTAAAAAGCTTGGATAAAAGAAAGTTAAGCTCAGTGTCACTGTCAATCAGCTTCTAGTGAGAAAGTGAAGCTTTAAAATGAAATTAAATGAAATAGTCATGGACAGCCTTGCACAGCATTCAATTTACAATCTACCTGATAAACATGAACTGAGGCAGAATGCACTGAGGTATGTTTCTTCTTCTTTGTCTTATTATTATTATTATTATTAATAATAATAAAATAAGTTTACAACTTCAATTCATGAACAAGTTGGGAAGGTAAAAAACACATCAATTTGTACATTGACTTTTATTTAACTGGAGACAGTGTAAACCCAAGATATCTCATTTATTAATAAACATCAGTTGTTGCAATTCAGGCCTACATCACATACCAAAAAAGTTGGAACAAGCCAATTTAAAATAATGATGTGATTTCAACCAGTGACTATAATCATATTTTTGTGGTTACTTATATGTTAAAAAACATTGTTCCTCACGAGAAAGGTAGGATTTGGATATTTCTAAAGTTTTCTGACTTGGCTTGCTTTGCATTGTCTTGTTATATAATGAATGGTAATTCATTATTTTAAAAAAATGTTATTCTATAATCCCAAAGTAGTTTTCTGCTTTAATGCTGCCATCACAGAAGTGTAAACTACATTTTCAAAGGGCACTGACAAGTCCGAACAAGTCAACATTCTGGATGGATATTTTCATCTTTGGTTTGGAGCACCATGTGGCATTTTTTTTTCAATTGGGTACTGTTTGCTACCGTGTGCTGCCAGTTATGCCTTGACTCCCCGGCAACCCTGACTCCTGGCAAGGTGGATCAGTCAGTAGCACTGTCAGTTCACATAAAGTCCTGGGTTCGGTCTCAGATGGAATGGTCTGGGTCCTCCTACCACTGTTGTCTATAGAAGCTGATTTGTTTCAGGTTTTTAATACTATTTTTGCTGGCTGTCTTCTAATATATATTCTAAGACAAAGGTGTATCTAATCTAATGGTGGCCTAAAACTTTTGCACAGTTCTGTAAATGCAGCTGCACTGACCAGAGCAGCAAAGAAAAGGTGTTAACAAAGTTAGTATGTCTACATACTCATTAATTCAATTATTTTCATACCCATTTAATCCAAATTATGGTGGAGCTTGTGTGAACTTATAGTGCATTAAGCAGGCCAGGAGCCAAACCTTGAGAGGACACTAGTCCCTGTGAAGATGCACACACTCATTCACACAGAGACACTTTAGATAGATCGACTGACCTAACACATCTTTTTAATATTGAAGGAAACCGTAGTACCCAGAAAAAATCCACATAGTCCCAGGGAAAACATGCCCAGAGTAAGTAATCAATAAGGGGATTTCGGGAGCTGTGAGGTGACACTGCTTAACCATCTTGTCTTCATACTGTCTTTACTAAATGCCAGTTAAGGGGGAAAAATATAAACAATGCAATCCCGCAGGCTGATTCGGTTATTATAAATGACTTCACACTTTTATTATAGTATTATGGAAAAATAACAATAAATAGTCCTGTCAAATGATTCAAATGTTTAATCACATCTGTTTTGTAGCCCTAAATATATTTAATACAGAAATAGTTTCCATTACACGTGACCCTTTGTATCTGCGGGGAATTTGTGCCAAGTGTCCTTAAGGACACCAGAATCCACAGATGCTTAAGTCCCTGACATAAATAGGGTGTAGTATTTGAATGTGACTAACTCGCATACTCCATACAATTTGAATCATCTCTACCAGTTCCAGCCCACCCACTAAGATGTTCCTCCGCTTCAGTGCCCCTCAACAAGCCACCATAGACCTTTCTGCTGAGGACTTAAGATCATAAACTGACTCCGTATATATCGGAATGAAATAATGCAGATATGCATATTTTCTTACTTTATACAATGTTGTATATCTGAAAATTTACATCGTTTTTGTTTTTCAAACAATACTGCTCACAAAAAATTAAGGTATATTTTAAAATGGAAAAAAAACTCCACAAATGTTGTAAGGAAGAAGCCTTGTGAGGACCAAGCCACAAAAAGGAACCCATCCTCCTTGGGTGACTTGCATGTCAATTTAGGAATTCCATTTATCTAGTCATAAATACATAGAATACACATAGAATAAATAAAAATACACAGCTCACAAAAATGGGAGAATATTTCATTTTGATGTGTCGCTTTTTGAGGCTTGGTCCTCCCACGGCTTCTTCCTTACAACGTTTAGGGAGTTTTTTTCTTTCCACTGATGACCTAGGCTTGCTCAATTTGGGAGTGGCCCCCAGATAACCTAAAATAGTAAATGTGCTTTGAGATAATGCTACACTGTAAAAAGAACTAAAGACATATATAAATCTGACTGGATTGTATTACAATTATTAATACAACATAGCTGCCAAGTGAATTGTTGTTATACTGTATTGTTTATGAAAAACGGACAAAAAAAAAGATTTTACATGTGAATGAACAAGATGTGAGACAAACAATGTGTCCTGGAGAAGGAGGGTACGCCTGCACATTAGTGAATTCAGCATAGTGCTCAGTGTGTGGCAGAATCATGAATTAATTCTTTCTAGAATTCTTTCTAGTCATCTTTCTAGATTTAAAAAAAATGAAATAATATTTTAAAACTATATATAATATTTGTAAACTATTTAATAGTAAGATTTTTTATACTGTTGATCTGCAGCTGTGGAATCCGCACAACATTTCACATGAAGGGCAGCCGAGCTGTCACATTGAGAGGACAAAAAAAAATACACAAAACACTGCCAGAATGCTACTATCTCAAAGCGCAATTTTCATTAAGACATAGCATGTACTATTATCTGGAGCCTGGCAAAGCTATACAAATGAGGGTCCAAAAGTGTTTTTACACTCCAAAATTTTAAAGTAACACAAAACAACAAACAGAAAACAAAATTGAATCAACGTTAATATACTTTGAATGACAGATTATCATTTTGACAGTCACACCAGTGAAATAAATGAGGCATGTTTGAGCCCTGCAATGTTACACGGTAAAAATGTAAAATACATAATGCATGTCACGTTTGTTTATTTGGCTTTTTTAACGTTGCTATAGGCATTGCTAGTGACCATTTCAGCAACACACGCAAGATTTATACATATACACCTTCTTGCTGTGAGTCAACGGTGCTACCCACCGAGCCACAGTGCTACCTCTATGTGACTCCTGAGTGGCATACCTGGTCCTGGTTGGCTGTGTGGCCGTGGCATAAGTTGCCAATCAACCGGACGAGATGGGCTTTGAAGCTGATTGCTGGGTGAGTGCCTGTTTCCTCTTGCACTTGGAAGGAGAAATCCTGAGCTGCACTGAACACATTCTCACTGGCCTTCCCCAGCAAGTGCACTTCTTTCAGGAGTTCTAGAACAAGGTATTAAAAGAACACGAAAGCACATTTCATGAAATAACTCTACACCAGTTTCGTCTCAAGTGAAAGTCAGAACATAATACATAGGCAAGTGTTTGCATTCTGTGAGATGGCTCGAAACGAACTTGAATTAAGTGAACAACTAAGTGAATAAGGCATAGAAACAGAAATATACTGTATAACGCCAATAATATAACATTGTAAAGCTGCTTTGAGACAATACTTCATTATTAAACGCGGTATGTAAATAAACTTGACTTTAAATAAAAATGTTATAAATGTGAAAAAGGAAAATGATGAAAACATGTATGCTATTCAGGCTTACTTGTTTGTACTTGACTTGTTATGATGAGCCCACTGTATTATCTTAAGGTGTTAATACACTTCACAGGTCAGTCTATAACAACAGCGCTGAATCCTCGGTGCATTCTTGAGAACCAATCTCTGATTCACAGCAGAAATCTGTGATTCACAGCGGTTCATAGAAACCACAACATGTGTGAATGCCATTCTTTCCCAGGCCAGGCAAGTAAAAATACTGACAGGTTTAACTGGTCATAGTTCTTCCACTTTAAGTTAAGTTTCACAATGGCAGGTAATGGGATGTAATGATCTGCCAGTGACATGGAATGGCTTTTCACCATATAAAATGGAAGCATGCACTACCGAGGGACTCACGCAGGTCCAGACAGGTCCCAAGACAGCATGAAATGTGGTAGCATTTCGGAGGATTTGCTGTGGGAACAGCAAGTGTGGGCAGAAAACTACAGAGATCCCCCAATAGTAATGAGGAACAATTTTAAAAAACCCTTCATTTTCTCCTTAAATGTCTACTTTTTAATGCTAGACTATTGTTTAAACAATTTTTGGGTCTCCCATGAGTTTTGTTACACTGGAATCCAAGTACTGTGATTGTGTAACATGTTTTAATCACTAGAGCTGTGTAACATAAGTTTTGTCACTCTCTGTGTGCAAGTGAAAGAAGGTCCACACAAGGCTTGTCACAATTCAGGAATTTGAATTCAGGGAAACATTCCCATCTGTGAAAAATAAATCACCAAAAAGGAAAATAAAACCAATCAAAAGTAAAGTGAGATCTGACATTTTGTAAATTTATGGAATGTGTTTATGCACGACTCTCCGGGTGGGAGTGGGATAAATAAAGCGTGTGGGCGTGAGATGTAAACATCAGTCCCACACAAATCTCTAATATGGAGCATCCAACCACATGAGACAACAACTCATAAAAGTGCTGAAATATTGTTGTATAAGTGAGCAGCTTAGACTCAAAGGGATTTACTGATGATCTCCTATTTGGAAAAGATGTCCTGCAAAGCAGATGTTTGAGCAGACAATGAATGTCTTAGCGTGAAAACGAAAGCCCAGAGTTTACCCTAGGTAAAACATCGTCAAAACTCTCTTATTCAAGAAAAAAAAACCATAATAAGCCAACCAATTTCAGAGTATTTACCAATTGTTGTCTGGAGAAGATCGGAGTGATCCTGCAGGGCCATGAATTTCCGCTGGTCAGAGGTCATGTCGCAGAGAATATCCAGAAGCCTGATCACAGCCAAAGCCTTGTCCACACAGAAAGTGATTAGGATAACAGTCTAGTGACTTTAACCCAGAACCATGTTGTGTGTTGCTTATACTGTTCTGAGGTAACGTACCTTGTCATCAGCCGAGGAGACAGTGCTGAGAGCGTGAACAGCCTTACAGCTCTGTTGAAAGCAGGATGCTAGAAACTCAGCAGTTTCTAATGGAATCACAGACTCTTCTTCTTTATTCTCACCAAGCTGGGATGAAACCAGCTCTAAGAATGTAAGCCTATTCAAAAAGCAAGCAAATACACTGATTTCTGGTGGATTGTTACAACACTTTGACTTCTTGATAATTCCTTCCCTAAGTCGACTAAAGATAAGCCACATAGCAGTGACTCCAAACTGGGTTTGCACCAATGCAGCTTCTAGGTCACCCACACAAATGGTGTATGTTAAGAACCCTACAAAGAATACACTTAAGCCTAATCCACATGTACATCCACACGTATTTTTTAAAAACATAGCTTTTTCTCTGTGTCTTGGCCTTTCGTCCACCAGGAACTGTTTTCAGTAACTGAACAAGGGCCTTTAGAAATACCCTGTCCAGCGTGAAAATGTTGAGAAACTGTCTGTTCTGTATTGATGCGTAGACAGGGAAAACAGAGTTTTTAAGCCTACATCTTCATGAGTATGTGCCCCTTTGTTTACATGCTGCCTGCTGGCTGCTTGGAAATCTCTTGACAACTTGGTTTTACGCTTGCTTCGTTACATGTGGACTAGATTCTTTTTTAACCGAGCTTGTGCGGATGAGATTTTCTTGATGGCTGAAGAAGGAAAATCCCTGTTTTCTTTTTTTTTCTTCTTTTTTTAAGTACCCGTTTCTGTGTGTACTAGGACCTAAGTGTGTATGGGGCTATATGGGACATTTCATAATGTACATGTGGTAACAAAAAAGCGACAAAACCAAAATATCCAAGATTTCCAACAACCGATTTGTTGCCAATTATCCTAGTATCAAACATGCACCCAACTGTGATAAAAAACAACAACAACATTATTCGAGTCTGGTGAGTGCCTTAATTTCAATCAACATGTTGTGTTTAAATGTGAAGCGACGGAGCGTAGAGTTATTCCACAGCTCTGCACTGAATTACTCTCTCTGTGTTGCTCAGTTGTGTCAGTTTTTCCACATTTCTCAGCAAGTTTTGAAACCATATGTTGAAGTACAGCTGCAGAGCTCTGTGACTGAAACGAGTGTCTGTAATCAGTGACGTCTCTGCAGAGTGCAAGTTCTCACCACAGATGTGTTGTAAATGAAGATCAGGGCTTGATTTCTGTAAAGGATTTACATTTTGTGGTTTGATATTGGAATCCAATGTGTTTGGTTCCTTCACGCAATTCTTGTCTTCCAACATTGCTGTCACCGCGAGTGCTTGATTAGGTTCATAATGCCGGTCTGTATTCATGCCCTTTACTAGCTAATTAGCAAATCATCCATTTAGATTAAATTATGCCAGCTATCCTGTTTTCTTAAGCCTAGTTAATTATGCTTCCAGGTAACCAAAACATGGCACTAAGAAAGGATTTAAGGATTCACATGTCCAGTGAAGTAGCAAATTAATTTAGGATTTACATTCTCCTACTTACAGCCCACATGCTGAGGTATAATATAATTGCACAGTATTATTTGCGTAACGTTCATTTAATGTCCCAAAATACAGCGTTACACAACACGTTAGTTATGAAACAAGCGTACATCAGCTATACACCAGCTATAAAATGACCTTGGATTCAACAACTTTTATCTTCAACATGGGGAAAAAATATTTTCTGTTTTCTGTAAGTGGCCTCAAGTCAAGTCATATCTAGGAACCAAAATCAGGAAACTGTTGGCACATGGAAAATGCAAATAAAAATAATAAATGCAGGGTTTCTTATTTACTACGACCAAGATTGTTCATATTTAATCTGGTCAACATTCCTACATTTTTAGGCCTGCAAAACATTCCAAAAAACAAATCAATAGAGCATTTATCATTTTGTAATGTTGCCATTCCTCGTCACAGTTAAACAATTAAAACCCGTTCAGGCATAGAGAATGCCAAGCCGTTCAGTGATTCAGTAGTTATTTTTTCCCCATTCTTCTTCTTTCCCAAAGACGTCTTAAGATGTGCAACAGTATGGGATAGTCATTGTGACATTTTTCGCTTCAAAATTCACCACATATTCTCTATCATAGAAATATCTAATGGACAGATATTTAGGCAGGCCAGTCAAGTAACTGTACCCTCTTCTGTAGTCATGCCTTTGTAATGTAGTTTTACATTGTCTTGACATAACGTTTTGACTTAACGTGTTTTTTTTAACACCTCATTACTAGACCTGAGGTGCCTGTGTCCAAACTTTTTTTTAAATGTGTTAGAGACCTGAAATGCAGGAATGGATATACAGGGTGAGTCACAAGCCAAAGGACACATGGTTAATCAAAAGACACAGGACACGTTGCATTGTTGAGGTTTCTTTGTTAGTAGTATTCTTCAGACGACCACTACATGTCTTGACGTTCACAGTCCCGGCTTCTCTGAATTTGACTATGAGGAATGCAACAATTCTGTTTGAAATTAGTGGTCTTTCTGGGTATCGTTTGTTAAAGTACCTGTGTCTTTAAATTATCATTATTATTGTCATTTTCCATAATGTATCAACTTTTTGATTTTTGGGTTGTAACTGCATTTTGAAGTCTCTAACTTCATATACACCATATATACCATATATACCGTATATAC
>JAUZST010010443.1:0-12412 GCA_034779995.1 Parotocinclus haroldoi | reverse complement strand
TGGAGAGAGGAGGTAATTAGAAGGAGGGGCTAAGCGAACGAGGGAGAGAGAGAGAGACGGAATCAGGATTCCTGACACTAACCTCTTTCAAGTGTATTTTATTTTATTGCTTTTGACTTGACTAGAGATGATAGATCACATAGATATGATGGTGTTGTATTTACAACCTCAATTCAGAAAACATTGGGATGGTATGGAAAATGTAAACAAACAGTGTTTCTTACATTTATTTTTCTTACAACTATTGCAGACAGAATGAACCAAAGATATTTTTTTTTTCACTTAATAATAAACATTAATTTCTGCATTCCAAAAAAGTCAGAACAAGGCAATTTAGAGCTAGTAATATATTAGAAAATTGAAATAATTATGTGATTTCAAAGGGGTGAAAACTATTATGTTTATATATAAGTGTAATAGGTATCCATGAAAGTTCAAGCCTCTGAGGAGCAAAGATGGCCAGAGGATTAACAATGTGTCAACAAATGTGTGAGAATATTATTGAAATGCTTAAAAACAATGTACCTAAAGAAAGATTGGAAGCGATTTGCGTATTTACAGTGCTACAGTGCTCAATATCATTAAACAATTAAATGGACAGCACTCCATCAATAAGTGGCATTCATCAATAGTTAATATAACCACAGGAGCAAGGGATTATTTTGGTAAACTTGATAAGCACTACAATGCAGAGTTACATTCCCAAATGCCACTTAAAACTTTACTGTACAAAAAAGAAGCCTCATGTTAACAATGTCCAGAAACAATGTCAACTTTTCTGGACTTGGAAGCATCTAGGATGGACAATCACTCAGTGAAAATCTGGAGCATCCATATTATTATCATTACCAAATCCAAAAGCCAGGGTCTGTCATGGTATGGAGCTGTGTCAGTGCCCTTGGTAAAGGTAATTTACACTCCAGTGTAAATGGCAGCATTAATGCAGAAAAGCACATTGAGATCTTATAGCCCCATATACTGCCATCAAGACATTATCTTTTCGAGGGAGCTCCATGCATTTTTAAACTTTATTATTTTAAAAAATTATTTAATAAAATATTTCTAAAATTTTGTACTGAACTGTCCCTAAAAGAGAATGTGTGAAGAATCGAAAACAGCGATCCCATTCTGTTGCACATCTTAAAATGTGTTTGCAAGAAGGAAGAGACAAAATGACACCTAAAATATATATATAAATAGATAATATAAAAGACATCCTCTGTGGCAAAGCATCTTTCAAGCTTGGTGAAAAGGAATGGCTACATTATAAAGAGGTAAATGCTTTACTGTTGCAACTTTTTATGAAATGAGTTGCAAACCTTTATTCCGTTGTGGATGTTTAACAAATAAAAGAAACTCCATTCCATTTTACCATTAGATTGTGGGTGGTGACCTGGAGTAAGACTTACCGTGACAACCAGGTGCTTCACGAAGCCCCTCCATAAACTGGAATTGAAGTACCAGAACACATTATAAAAGATCAGCATGTCAACCTGTAAACAACCACCATTGTTGTGGTGTTCTCCTGCAAGTAAAGAAGGTCTGTAATCAAATCAATGGCCAGTTGGGACCAGAGGCATTGCGTTAAAAGAAGTGGAAGGAGCTTTCCTGAGGGCAGTGCTTGGGGAAACTTACTGTGTGGGTACTCACTGCATGAAGTCACGAATTGTTCAATGTCATGGTGTACCCAGTATTTCTGCTGTATGTGCACCAGGGTGCAGTGTGCCCAGGTGATAAGTGTGTGCAGGTACTGGCTATAGACTATATTCGCCGGACAAGATGCAAGGGTGTGTGAACGGGTCAGATTGGAGATCTACTCTTTGATCATTTACGAAAGCAAATAGCCACCGGATGGAGCTCTGCTCCTACTCCAGAATTTAAGGCATCAACATCCACAACAAAGGGTTTCTTGGGATCAGGGTGGCAGAATATGGGAGCAGGCGTAATGGTGGTTTAAAGCAGGTACATGGAACTAGAAAGAGATTGGGTTGCTGTCCAGCCGGACGGCTGTGCTGATCAGGCCATCCAGGGTTGAAGACTCATCACTACACAAAGCTTGGTCAACACATTGTGGTGGAGTCATCATATTCCATAATGAGTTGTTCCAATTGTTTGAGGGTTAGAAGCACTTCTCCACCTCCTCTCCCCAGTTGGAGTGATCGAAAATGTACTTAATTTCAACACAAGCCCAGTCATAGTTGTTCAAATCCCCACTGTTCTAGTTCCACAGAGCAGTAGCCCACTTTAAAGCCCTTCCCATGGGCAGGTTCCAGTTGGTTGGACATAAGAGGATGATCACCTTAACTCTTCTGTCAGACACAGCCAGCCGTGTTTGCATGTGATGGGAATGACTCGCCCTCAAAAGGTGCTTTCACAGAAAACTGATTTAGAAGGAACTACCTTCTACCGACCACCATTTGCATTTCCACTTGAAATGCTGGCAATAATTATTATGAAAGCTCCTCTGGTGTGAAAGGGTCTAATATTTAGAGGGTGGTAAAATAAATATTTTGCTAAATATTTTCGGTTAACAGTATAATGCATTTTCTCCTTGCTGTTAGATTTGACCAATAATAATAATTCTTTTTAATCATTTTATTTTAAATTAACTATAGATGGTATTGTCGAAGGAGGAAGGCAAGGTTGCTAGTTCGCCCACCAATAAATGCTTAGCTCTTGCCAGAATTGGAGTAAGGATGCTAACATCCTGACCATAGATTGAGATCAGTTAGAGTGCTTTGTAGATTAAAAAGGTTTGATGGGATTAATGCACTGTTTAAATAAAGACTTTTGGGCTGAAACATAATGGTCTGTTTGTCTCTGAGCTTAATCCTTACGTCCTCATGTCTGATTCATTGGGAATGCAGTACATGTTTCTTTACAAGCTACACCATTCAAACATTTAAAATTGATATTTTTAATATATTTGTAATCAGCATTTTTTGAGTATTTATATTGCACTGTTTGGCAATATTAAATACCAATTTCTGGCTTTTGTGTCATATTTGCTGTTTTCCTTAAAACACTATGATGTGTTTGTTTGGGTCATGTGAGCAGTGTATCCCCCAACAGAGATGAATTCCCCTTGGACCTTGGAGGAAGGTCAAGCAGCTTCTCAAAATGCCATGCTCAATTTCCTTGAACATGAGGTGTAGAGGAAAGTCTTAAAAGCATTTACTAGGTTTAGTAGCTCTTTATACAGATTAAGCCCTGATGATTGTGCCTTACATTACCCATAATATGTTCTCAACCTTAAAGAGCTGTTAAGACGAGAGCTAAAATTACTTCCAGAACCTAAATGAACATAAAGCTCTTCACTTTCTCTCTGATGTGTGCACACATACACGCTGCACACACACACACACACACACAAAGTTTACCTTTCTATAATTGTGAGGGTTTTTCCTTGACATAGTACTGTAGCTAATTAATTTTATCCCTACATATACAGTGGCTACGGAAAGTATTCAGACCCCTTTAAATGTATCACTCTTTGTTTCACTTCAGCCATTTGCTAAAATCAAAAACATTCATTTTATTTATGTACCCTCTGTTACGGGACAGGAGGGAGGACCCAAAGATGCAGGAAAAAAGCGACGTTCGATAGTAAGCGAGATAACAGAAAAGGTGAGGCAAACGGCTCCCCAAGGTACAGAAATGGCTGGAAAGTGTACCAGCTGAGAAACACCCACAGCTGGTAGATACGCAAAGTGGACGCGATACGTGACGAAACACAAGAGGGCGAGCGTGAGCTTGAGTGCGCACCAAGCACGAGAAAGAGTCGCATTAGAGTGCGTCCTAATCGGAGCCGCGTGGCCAAGTGGAGTTGAACTCGGGAGAGAGCCGACAGGAAGCTAAGCCTCAGGAAACCCTGGATCTGTCCCTAACCAACTTATTAGGGGGGTTTCCCCCCTTACCCACCGTCAGCTCTAAAACCCCTGGGATGTTACCATCTCTCTACAAATGATTGCTGCTGTTTTAGAAACGTGAGGAGCGAGCGAGAGACCGAACGTCATGTGACAATGCGGAAAAAACAGCACCAAGGCTCATGCTTAAATAACAGGAGCCCCAGGTGTTCGTCATCACGTCATCAATCAAATGGGGATTATCAGCAGCGTCACCAATCACTCTGTAACGGCAACCAGCAACGACCGCAAGAAGACCAGGAGCGCGAGGTAGGCCTCCTAACACACTCAGCATCCCTTCTACAGAAAAACAGAAGTTGAAATTTGAAGACCCTTTGCTATGACACTCTATGCCTTTACATTTATCCAAGTGTTTGTCATTCATCTTTTTCAGAAAACTGGTAAAAAGTATAGTTTTACTGACACAGAAGAAGTTATGTCAATACAAAAAGTTACCATCAATACATAACAATGTGTACATTTTAAATACAAGCCCTTCATCTCCATTTGGCTCTCACTTATTTCAAGGTTACTTGCCATTCTTACATAGAGGTTGTGAAAACACTGGCCTACAGTTCAGATTCAGATTCAGATTCAGAAAACTTTATTCATCCCCTAGGGGCAATTGAAGTTTGAGTTCTGCAGCAGTCTGTAAAGCCAAACAAAGCTGGTCATTCAGTTGCCCATTGCACATGACACATACTTACTCTCCCACAAAGGTTCCACATCATCCATTCCCAAATGATTTCCTGCCATTCCCAGTTGTGGTATAGGCATGAAATGAATCAAGAATTAATTTACTTGGAACAAAGCAAGTGACTCAGACTATAAAGGGAAAATGCATTGAATTTGCATGCTTCAGTTGATTCACCTAATGAGCAGCCATCTTCTTTTAATGAATCACATTTCACAGTGCCTAATCACTGACAGGAGATGAGAAGATTTAACAAACACTACACACTAGGGAAGCTATGGTACATTGTGAACCTGTATACGCTATCTGGCCACTTTATTAGCTACCTTTTAAAAGTTAGCATCAGAATGGGAAAGAACCGTGGTACTCTCAACCTGCCATGGTTGATATATTCTAGTTGTAGAATGGTCTTAAAAAAACAAAAATAGCCAAGGAAGTACAGCTGGTCTTGTTGACGCCAGAGGTCAGAGGTGAGTGGTTTAAGTTAATAGAAAGTAACAGTAAGTCATATAACCACCCATTACAACCTAGATATGCAGAAGTGCATCCATGAATGCATAACATGTCTCAAAGCATATGGGCTACAGCAGTAGAGGACCACCCCAGGTGCCACTCCTGTCAGCGAAGAACTGGCAATTCAATAGTGCACATGTTGTTATGTTTCATCAGCATCCACAAACACACACACACTGTTCAAGAATCTTAAGACTGATCACTAGTGCAGTGTAACTACAGTCTATAGTAAGAGTGCAAGGTTTGCCCAACAAACTGAAAGCAACTACATGACATCAGGCATGGTCATACTAAGTTTGTTACATAAGCCATGGCATGAATTACAACTTCAAGCTTTTCAGTGTAATTCTAAACAGGAACATAGAGAACTATGCAGGAGGACCTGCATAGTTGTGCTGAAAGCTGATTGACCTGACCTGAAGAAAGCTGGGACCACAGTCTCAAAGATGACCATTAGTAACACACTATGCCGTCTTTGGATTAAAATCCTGCAGCACACACATGGTCTCCCATGTTTGGAGAAATGAGTACAACCCCAAGAACAACGTCTCAACCATGAAGCATCATACTGGGTTGCTTTTCTGCATAGGGGACAGAACCACTGCACCACACTAAAGGGAGGATGGATGGGCGCATGTATCACAAGGTTTTGGCCAACAACCACCTTTCCTCACTAAGAGCATTGAAGATGAGCCGTGGCTGGGTCTTCCAGCAAGACAACGATAACACACAGCCAAGCCAACTAAGGAGTGGCTCCATAAAATGCATTTCAAGGTCCTGATATGGACTAGCCATTCTCCAGCCGTGAACCCAATAGGAAATCTTTGGACAGAGCTGAAACTCAATGTTGCCCAGCAACAGCCCCAGAACCTAAAATATCTGGAGAAGATCTGTATGGAGGAGTTGGCCAAAATCCTTGCTGCAGTGTGTGCAAGAGCTATCTGAAGAACTATAAACTAGGAAATATTTGAACTCTGTAATTGCAAACAAAGGTTTCTGTACCAACATTCTGTTTTTCTATTGTATCAAATACTTATTTTCTTCACTGTATGTGTAATGATAGCTTAGAGTACATGACCAATCTGTCATATAACACTCATGCCAGCACTGTTCTGTGTGATATGTGCAGAGCCATGTTCATAATTTCCTGACATTCATGCATAAGACGTTGACTCTTACTCCCCATGCTCATAAAAGTTGCATAGAAACAAGCTCTCAAGCACTAAAATGGTGGTGTACTTAGTGTTAGTTTCTTACCCTTTTTAATGAAAACAAAACATGAAGTAGTAATAATAATTCAAGGTTATTCAACATACAGTATATGTAATCTGCATGTAAAAATATTCATTGTCTGTAATTGTGCACAAGGCATGACAACAACATGTTTCAACATGTTTGATAGACTTAAGAGGTTTATTGGGACTGTGGTTGCCTTAGAAAGTAGATTTATGGGTAAAAATATCCAGGGTTCAAATTCCACCTCTGCCAAGCTGCTACTGTTGGGTCTTTGAGTAAGACCTTTAACCCATAGGATTAGTTTATGACTATGTGCTGTTTGAACTCTATAATTATTTGCAATGACATGATTTGTAACTTGCTGTTAGATGGATTGACTGTTTTGGTACTATGATCTGTGATGGACTGGCACCTTACATTCTGTTTTTCTGTAATTCATTGGCAGCTATTGAAAGCTAATTTGCATGCCAAGGTAGTTGCTAAAACTAGATAACTTACCAACCATAAACTGTAAAAAAAACCACAAAGAATATACACACCCCATCTTGTCCAGCCTCCTTACTTGCTTTTGTGTACCGTTTTATAATCAGGCTTTAATATGGGAGAACAAAAAACAACTTAGTGTTGAAATTAAGTCAGACACCGCAGACCATTAGCATCTTGCATTGGCTTTTGATGAGGGTATATAGCGCTATATAGTAGCTTTCTGGGCATGCCCAGATGTGGGGCGCGACACTGGGGGTTGCCATTCTCTCTCCGGAAGTGAGGTCTCCTCAATGCGCCCAAGATGAATCAGTATTCCAGATATTTTTTGGAAGAAATGCAAACTGTTTGCTGCAAACCAAAGACTAAATGGACAATCCAGACTGTTATTGTTATGAGATGGGGGTTAGGACCCAAGGTTACAGTGAAAGGGGTAGAACGACGTTCAGATAACGCGGGGGAACGAAAAAGGCGGAGCAAAAGGCTCCCCACGATACAAAACGAAAAGAATGGAGGCGCAGCTGGGACATTTCCCAAATGGGGAAATGGCCAGCTGGAAAAAGGGAGCGGATCGACCGAGGAGCGGTTCGATCCGCCAGGCGGCGAGCGTGAGCTCTAGCGTGCTCTGAGCACGAAGAAGTGGAGTCGGGGCGCGTCCCAAACAGGGATGCGCAGTCGACGGGAGGGAAGCTCGACATAGCGTCGAACAGAGCCTCGGAGAGGGGGAAACCCTGACTCTATCCCTGACAATAGAATCACCTCGGAGGTTCTCCTCCTACTCGTCCTTCGGCACTAAATACCCCGGGACGTCACCAGCTATCGCTACGGCGGGGGCTGTGCACCGGGGCTTAAATTTTTAGCGATACCACTAGCGAACTTGGAACGAGTAAATGTTTGAGCGATCTTGCATACGGACCAAAATGACGTGGCAACCTACAGGACCAGGATATGGCCCTTAAATAGGGAAGGTTTCAGGTGTGGGTTGTCACGTTGTTAGCTGGGTGGAAATAAAAAGGCGCCTTACTGATCACTCCTTAATGGCGGACGACGGCGGACGTGACGGGCAGCTCGGCGAGGTAGGCTCTCTAACAGTATATATTACTAATTAATTTGGGGAATTAATTTGTATTGATTAATAAATGCGTATTTAGTACTTACTATGTCAGCAGTGCGCATGTCTATGTTTCTCATAATTTGAATTATTAGGTCCAAATAAGGAATGTCATCCTGATTACTAAGGCAAATGTCAAACACTTTGTAAGAGTCCTGTCTGCCCCTGTAGCAGTTCCTCTTGTCTGGATGAACGTGGGATTTTCAGGTGCTGCAGCTTTTCCTGTCAGCTATATTTATACCTACATTTATAGTTTATAGGCTACATGACATTAACTTTGTGACAGCATTTCATGTTTTAATGAGGAACGTCTGAGCCTGGTTGGTATATTATAGCCGTGAAGCTGCAGGTTTGTAACATGGCCAAACTTGTGGACCCCCTTGGTATGAAGCATAAAGGCAGTATATATGCAGGAAGAGAAGAGATACTGGGATGCTGCCTTTAAAACATGTCAGTCTGTTATATTTTGTACTAAAAAATATTTGGTCTTTTTGGAAGGCTATCAGCAGTGTAACAGAGTGAAGAGGATAAGATATGTTCAAACTTACAAAGATTGAAATGAAGATCAGTGAAAAAGGGAATTCTGATGTGACAAATCCAAGTTTGATATATTTGGTTTAAATGACAATATGTTATTTATGCCCATTATACCATTGCTAAAATCTAAAGGTCAAGTCAAGATTTATTTCTATAGCACTTTTTACAATGGAGCATTGTCTTTTGAGATTATTTTCTTAATTGTAAGGGCATTCCCAAATTAAGCAGAAACCCAGGGTGACAGTGGAAGACATTGTAAGACAGAAACCAAGACTCAGAAATGGACCTGACCTTCTTGGGTGGTTTAGATGCAAAGCAAAGAGCTTGATAAAATGGAGAATATAGAATCTATATCGTACTATAATGAAGAAAAATGTAGTGTAGAATAATGTAAAAAAAAACATGAATGTAGGATCTTTGCAGAAAGTCTTTGTGGCATGGCATCCTCAATCAACCAGAAGAGGGAGAGAGTTGCTTCCCTCTGTGGTCTTAGTACAGTGGGTCTGAAGCTGATAATGTGAGAGAAGCTTGGGTGGGGTTGAGGTGGAGTAACATCTTGCCTAGACAATAGAAACGCTGGTCTAATGGAGGCCTAATAGTGGGTTGTGACTTGTACACTTCACCTTCTAGTAAATATTCCAGTATAATACAGTAGAACTAAACCACAACTGCTTCTGAAGGAAGATCAAAAACCTACAATGACTTTCCACTGTGACAATTTGGGGATGAATTGTTATGGTTTCAGCATGGTATTGCGACCATTCCCAAATTAAGATCCATAAATGAATGGCTTGTTGAGTTTGGTATGGAAAAAAACCACTGACCTGCTCAACTCTGTGCCACATGACAATCACAGGGTTCTACATCCATGGAGGTCCAGACTCAAGTGATTAGCACCTCAGTAGATTGGAGTCTCTTGTAACATAGGGATTCATTCACTATTAATCCACGTGCTCATTTACAGTTTCAGCATAATAAAACCCATGTACCAGTGTTAGAGGTCTATCAGCTCTTTGTTTAATATAGTGTTTTACACGTCTGCTCATGTTTATCCTGGAGGTGAACAACTACAAAATATATCCATGCAATAAAAACTAATTGAAGACAAATGTATGTTTAGGAAAACAGATGATGCAGCAGGGTCTTATTACCCATTGCAGGGACATTGAGTCAATAAAATCGTGGCACACTGTTATTCTTATCAATATTTAATGTCAAGGCTTTGAAAAGGTCTGTGCTGGTCTTAAGCAGAGTCATTTCGATTTTTCTTCCCTTCTCAAATGGGACGCAGGCTGCAGGGAAGCGCAAATTTGAGCGATAGACGTTAGTGTAGACGTGCTAGTGTTTTGTCTAGACATATGGGTGAAATAAATCACTCGCATTTTTTGACACGACCTTGCCTTATATGGTACTGTTTTCTGGGCCTTTAGTTCTAAATTAGATCAAAGTGCCAGACACTGCTTCTCTAGTATGCATCTTCAAGGTTGACATTCTGGCTCTGAAAATGATTGGAAAGATAGTTGGAGGAGGAAAAAATGGAAACTTTTAAAAATACACAGCTCAGAAAAATTAGGGGGTATTTAAAAACTAATTAATTAATTTCTGTGTGCAGCATACTAGGGAGTTGGTAAAGATTTTTGGCCCTCCAGAACAGATTTAAGTCAGGTGCATAATTAGATATTTATGAATGGGAGCTAAGTTAAGTTAGGACAATAAAAAAATACCAAAAAGGCTTAAAGAAGCCAGCATATAATCTAAAACAATTTGGAGAAATACATAAAGACAGCACATCGGGATTACATTATCAAACCTTTATGATGCTCTATAATACAGAGTAACATTCTCAAATACCACTTAGAACTTTACTGTACAAAAAATAAGCCTTATGTTAAGCATGTTCAGAAGCGCAGTCAACATGGCTCAGAGGCATCTATGATGGACTGACACCCAGTGAAAACTGGAATGGTTCTCAGACCAATCAGTATTCTAGTTTGTGTTTGTGAAAAATGGACGCCGTGTGCTCTGGATCAAAGACGAAAAAAGTAGCATCCAAACTGTTATGAGGAACAAGTCCAAAAAACAGTCTCTGTCATGGTATGGGGTCTGGTCAGGGCCCTTGCTAAATGTAATTTACCCTTTTGCAATGCAGCATGTGTGCAAAAAAGTACATTGGGATTTTAGAGCAATATATTATTATATTATGTTGAATATAATAATAATAAATAAACTATATTCAAGAAGATCTTGAAGGGACGTCCATACATTTTTTAACAAGACAATGAAAAATCACGAGTCCTGACCTGTCCCTAACAGAGAATGTGTGGAGTATTATGAAATACTCTTGCACAACAGAGTAAGTGAGTAAGAGTAAGTGTGGTAATAGAATCATTATTAGAACATAATATGTGATACAATACTTTTCATAAGCATTTTTTTAGTCATGGAAAGTCACAAATGCACACCTGAAGGTTTCATAAATTGAATCCAATAAGTAAGACTATGGGAGATGTTCATACCTGCAGTACTATGTATGCGTAGAGTCACACAAGACAACCTTCCAACAAAGTACAGGAGTTTGTGTTTTGTAATCCGTTATTCCATATAAGAAATTTGTGAAAGAAACAATTACTATATTTTTTTTCATTAGATTTTTCACATTGCAGTCCTGCTTTTCCTTGTCAGGGTGGCAGTAGTTTTGGCTCCCCAGACTGTAGGTGTAATTCATGTCCTTCACACACCACCAGTTCTGTCTGCATGTAATGCTCAAATTGGCCAGGATTACAGCAGAAGTTTATGTAATGTTAAACTATCAACAATTGCTGTTATACTCTAAATGGCCATTTTATCAGAGATACTCATCTGGCAGCACGTTGGACCTTGTTTGGCGTTCAGAACTGCTGCACACTCATGATGGTGTAGGTGCCACAATAGGTCTGCTGGAATATCTTTTCACAGTTGGTGCAAACTAGATGGCGGTAGATGGACCTAATCTCAGAAATGCTCAATAACAATAGTTTTCAAAGTGGGGGAGCTATTGCCTGGGGCTGCAGCAAACAGTGATTTAAGGTACCACTGCAAAGCCTAATGTTAAGATTTTTGTTTTGTTTTTATTTTACGTGAGAATATTTATAATGAAACACATAGCTAAGTGGTATGAATATGAGCATTTTGATTTAAGAACATTATTTTAGACATTTGGTTATTGTGGTTATTTATGAAAATTTTTTATGAGACTCTTACAAGAAAAAGAGTGAAAGTATATTGTATGAATATACACGTGTTTTAAAAAGAAATAACCTTTAGAAAATATCTTCGTTTGTGTTCGTATTTATGTGCGGAAAAAAAATGTAAATACAAAGATATGCTTGGGACAGTAGATATGTGATTTGGGATGCTGAGATTTCTGGTTGCTTGCCCAAACTGAAAAAGTTCATGGTAAACCTTGCTTTGCGTGAGTTACACTGTTTAATATATACTACTCACAAAAAGTAGAGGATGATTTGACTGATTTTCAGTGCGAAAGCTTTTCTTGTCTGCAGCAACGGTCCTTTTCTTTTCTTGCTACTAAAGGACAGATAACAGGGGACAGCAATATATTTGGTTCAAAACAATCAGCTTACCTCGGAGCAGATTCAGCGTCGATTCTCCGATCACACAGATGCTGGTTTGTCCGAGGCTAGAGCGATTCCATTAAGGTGATGTGATGGATGTGCTAGAAGGCTAGCTCCTGTAAATACACTTTCTCTGATCTCTGATTGGTTTGAGATCGCTTGGTTACTTCAGTTGGGAAGAAAATTGATCTGGCCTTTTTTGTGTGTGGTTTTCAATTTGTTTGCCCCTTCGTTAAATGAAAGCAAGTGGGTAACACACACACACACACACACACACACACACACACACACACACACACACACACACACACACACACACACA
>JAUZST010010442.1:0-12414 GCA_034779995.1 Parotocinclus haroldoi | reverse complement strand
TTCTCGTTTTTGGTGCGTATTCATCCGCTGAGTAAATACGCTATTTACTGTAAATCATAATATTTTATGATTTATAATATGCCTTTATTGTTGGAATTAATATTTTTAATATATTTATATAAGTTTTGTGATTTTTTTTTTTTGTGTAAAAGTTTATCAAATACATGTATACGTATACGTTAACTATACCACACGTACTGCGCATATGCAGATCGAGTTCCACAAAAACCTGTGAAACAGGTTTTGAATCCGCAATATATTTTTTCTATTAATATTTTTTTAAAAATCCATGATGCACCGATGCACCGCGAAAGGTGAACCGCAAAGTGGCGAGGAAACACTGTTTTTCAATTTGGTCTCACATTTGTTGATAAACTAGAGATCATCTGCCCATCTTTGCTCATAAAATACTCAGCTTTTCTTGGGTGCTGCTATTGGACCAAATCATGATAACAATCACCTGTCAAAAACATTATTTAGTTTTGTAATTGATTACTCACTCTAAATTATCCCATCCCAAGCTTTTTTGAATGTGTTACAGGCCTCAAATGCAGGAATGGATTTTTATTGCAAAAATATTTTGACCAGGAAAAAAAAAACATGAAATATCTCTGGTTCATAGTGTCTGTAATTAAATAAAAGTCAAAGTAAATGCAAGGAACACTATTTTATTTTATTTTATTTATTTGTGTTTTACATATTGGTCCAACTGTTTTGGGTGTTGTAACAGAACCAGAGATGCATCCATTATCTGAGGAAATGAATCTTATTAAAACTGTTTCACTACTATGATTAGGCCTAAATGCCGACTGAAATGTTTAAGATTTTCTGTACCTATGCCAAGGTCATATAATTTATATGTTTTATGTGGCAGATGTTAAAATAAATGTCAGTATTAGACTTTGTACTGGACAATTTAAAATCTAATCTTCAACCTTGCAGCCCTGAATTTGTGTTTGTGATTTTTCAGTGGTTGGGGGCCTTCTGTCTGCTCATCTGTTATCCAAACAAGCTGGTATCACTGTGGAAGATGGTTGGCCTTGCTCTGGTCCTCTGCTTCGCATGGCTGAAGATGTGGCACGCAAACTTCTTCCAGGTGAGAAAATTGCATGCAGGAAATGTGATTAATTTTCTTTTAAATGCGTAGATGAAGTTTTTTGCTTTTGAATGAGTAGTAAGTGTTTTGCATAGTTGCACCTTTTGGTTAAGGTCTTGGATAAAGCTGTTTATCCCACCTACATAGCTTTTGTCAAAACATTATGTTTCAATTTGAACATTCTTTTAAACCTTCCCTGATAATGAAGACTAGCAGAACAATCTGACTTTTCAGTTAACAGTGAAAGCTTCATACATATATAGCACATAATCTTAATTTCTCCTACTTTATGGGGTGGCATGGGCACCTCGCAGATCCAGAGGTACAAGGTTTATTCCCAACTTAGACTCTACCTGTGTGGAGTTTGCATCCCTGTTTACTCAAGGTACTCTGTTGCATATTCTCCGGGTTTACTCAGGGTACTCCATTTTCCTCTTACATTTCAAAGACATGCATTAGGTTAATTGGTCACACTAAATTGGCCCAGTGTAAATGTGACTGAATGTGATTAACCGAGTTGGGATAAAACTTAGACATTTACATTTATGTCATTTAGCAGACGCCCTTATCCAGAGCGACTGGAGCGGATTGTATTTATAGCCCTGTCCCACCATATGTCTGTAAGGACCATACCCAGCTTGTCCTCCCAGGCCTTCTTAGTTTTAGTGAGATACTCAAAGCTTTGCGTAATGCCCCTGTCATGCCACATCTTAAAACCAGAGTCATTTAAACACATGATTGTTTGAAATCGGCAGTGCAAGGCCTGACGTCGAACAAGCGACTGTCTGCAGTCAACACCACTGCAACCCTGGTGTCTTATACCAGTACAGTACCCTGTAGATACTTACTGACCAATAATAATACAAAAACTTGGGAAGGGAAAGCTCACCATCTGACCTGAAACTTTGTAATAAATATCTTCTTATCATCCCATATGAATGTGATAATTCATTGGTCTAAGAACTTAAAAAATTTTTTGGCAGGTATAGAGGGATTGTCTGAAACAAAAAAAGAAATTTGGGCAAGACTCTCATCTTAGTTATGTTTATTCTTCCCAGAAGTGTCAATAGAAGAGCTCTCCACCGGTGTAAATCTGTTGTCAATTAAAGGGTGAAAATTAGAGATAAAAGAGAAGGTAATGTATGAGTAACATGGATCCCTAGATGCGTAAACCCAGAGGGAGCGAAATTGAAGGGGATAATTGATTGATCCAATGCTAATGCCAATGTATTCACTGGAAAACATTCATTCTCATGAGCATTATAGCCTGAAAAAGATCCAAATGAATCCACAAGAGACAATACTGAGGGAAGAGATTTGACAGGATCGGTAACGTATAATAATAAGTCGTCTGCATATAAAGATAATTTTAAATATATACCCGCACGAGAAATCATTTCAAGTGATTTGAGAGCAATTGCAAGGGCAAACAGTAAAAGAGGCAAAGCATGATTTTTAAATTCTCTCCAAACCATATAAATAGTGAAAGACATATTGTGTTAAACTTTTCCCATGAAGCAGGAAGCCTTACACGTTGACATAGCAAAATATTCTTGGCCCAATTTTTAAACCTGGTCATCCACTTTACAACCAAAGAATGTATAATAATATTTGGATGTCAGTTCACTATATTGTGAGTAAATTCATATTTTGTATTTTTACATGGTAAATAGTGTAACTACTTTCAAGCTATTTGAATAAGAAATATATTTCAGAGTGGACAAATTTCAAATTTCCAGTGCTTTTGTTGATTGTCTGATTTTAGTTTGTAAGTTGGTAGGCACTCCAGATACCCACATGTATGTATTATGTATGTATGTATGTATGTATTATGTATGTATGTATGTATGTATGTATGTATTATGTATGTATGTATGTATGTATGTATTATGTATTATGTATGTATGTATGTATGTATGTATGTATGTATGTATGTATGTATGTATTATGTATGTATGTATGTATGTATTATGTATGTATGTATGTATGTATGTATGTATGTATGTATACATACTAGAGTTTTACTTTTACTTGTCCGCTTTAATAATAACCTTGATTTTTGGACTTCACCACTGTTTCAGTAGCATAGAATCCCCGTGTTATAATTTCTATTACATATTACATTGATATTTTGTGTAGAATATTTAAGGAAACTGTCAGCTATTTAGTAAACTGTATTTACTTAACTGAATTTAACACAGGTCAATGGGTATGACAAACAAAGTTCCTTCAGTACTTAACACCCCCAATTCCAAAGAAGTTAGGACGTTGTGTAAAATATAAACAAATATGATGATTTTCAAATCCTTTTTAACCCATATTCAATTGAATACACTACAAAGTAAATATATTTAATGTTAAAACAAATTAACTTATTTGCAAATATTCACTCATTTTGTATTTGATGCCTGCAACACGTTTCACAAAAGTTGGGATGGGGGAATGTTTGCCATTGTGTTACATCGCCTTTCCTATTAACAACATTCAATAAATATTTGGGAACTGAGGACACTAATTGTTGAAGCTTTGTAGGTGGAATTCTTGCTTGACGTGCAACGTCAGTTGCTCAACAGTTTTAACTTGCATTTGTAGATGGAGCAATGAACTGTTTTCACTGACAATGGTTTTCTGAAGTGTTCCTGAGCCCATATACTAGTCTACTACAGACTTTCTAATGCAGTGCCGCCTGATGGATCGAAGGTCACAGGCATTCAGCGTTGGTTTTCGGATTTGCCATTTAATTGCAAAGATTTCTCCAGATTTTCTGAATCTTTTGATGATGTTATGGACCGTAGATGATGAAATCCCTAAATTCCTTGCAATTGCACAATGAGAAACGTCCTTAAACTGTTGGACTATTTGCTTGTGCAGTTGTTCACAAAGTGGTGAAGCTCACCCCATCCTTGATTGTGAACAATTCAAGCCTTTTGGTGATCATCCCTTTATACGCAGTCATGACACTCGCCTTATTCCTATTAACTTGTTCACCTATGGAATGTTCCAAACTAGTGTTCTTTGTTGCCCCTGTCCCAACTTCTTTGGAATGTGTTGCAGGCATCAAATTAAAAACGAGTGAATATTTGCAAAAAACAATAAAGTTTATCTCTTTGAACATTAAATATCTTGTCTTTGTAGTGTATGCAATTGTATATGGGTTAAAATTGATTTGCAAATCATTAGATTCTGTTTTTATTTATGTTTTACACAACATCCCAACTACATTGGAATTGGGGTTGTATTATGTATACTTTATACAGGTCCTGCTAATCATAAAAATATACTGCTCACAAAAATTAGGGGATATTTCATTATGGGAGAGTTCATTTTGAAGTAACCATAATTTTTGTGAGCAGATAAGAGAAATTTAAAACATGTATTAAAAACAAGACAGTGTATTTCATGTGCAGAATTTGTCATTTTAATCCATTTAAAATGAAATGTACTAAACAAAGTGTGCAAAAAAGTGGCCTGAATATTTTTAAATCATTATGATTAACCCCTTGTGCAGTTGTCTGTCTGGTTATTATACATATGTTTTTTATCCAGTTATATGCCCAATTATCTATTTCACAAGATAGTAGTGCAATATGACACATGTAGTGACATTAATTTCAATGAATGAATGAATAATGTGGTTTTGGCTGTGCATCACTTAATCAAGAAATATAAATTATTTCAATAGTATTTTACTAGCTGTATTATTTGTTTTATTCTTCCAATATTTATTCTGGTATTGGAAATGTGGGTAGTATTTTATATAGTACAGTTTACCCTATAGAAAACTGATTCTGTTTTTTCTCTCTAGCATTTAACACACCCACTGGGATGCCCTATGGCACAGTGAACCTGCTAAGGGGTGTCAACCCCACTGAAACCCCCGTCACCTGCACAGCTGGCGTGGGTACATTTATTCTGGAGTTTTCTACCCTAAGTCGTCTTACTGGAGACCCTGTGTTTGAGAACGTGGCCCGTAAGGCACTCAGTGCTCTGTGGAACACTCGGTCATCTATCGGCCTGGTAAGCACCTATCAAACTGTTATAGAAATAACTACCTCATAGATCAAGAGAAAACCTGCAACAATTTGCAGGTTGGAAACCATATTGATGTCATCACCTCAAAATGGGTTGCACAAGATGCAGGCATTGGAGCAGGAATTGATTCATACTTTGAATACTTGGTAAAAGGTGCCATAATGCTGCAAGATGAGGAACTTCTGACAATGTTTCATGGTATGTATGACTGGGATAGATGCTGTTCTGAAAAAAAAGGCATTATTACTGACATATGGATTTAAATGTAATTACACTGCTCACAAAAGTTAGGGGATATTTCCAAATGAATATAAAGCGATTAAAAAAGAAGAATTTTATTTCAATAGACATGATTATCAGAAAAGCAAAGTCAAAGAAAGTTGTGTGATTACATAAATGAGATGCAAACTCAGTTATCATGCAGGTAAACAGAAGGATGTTAAAACAGGACTAGAGTGCCACATTGACTGTACAGCAGGGTGTATGGTCACCCAAAACTGCCAAAACACATCGACAGTGAGGGGGGGCATGGACAGAATCAGATTGTCCTGCAGTTCTTTTGGGATCCTCTTCGTATTCGTTTGGAAATATTTTGTGAGCAGTGTTTTTTTTTGTGTGTGTTTTTCAGAGTTTGATAGGTCCATAAGGAACTACACTAAGTTTGATGACTGGTATTTGTGGGTGCAGATGCATAAGGGAACAGTATCCATGCCAGTCTTTCAGTCTCTGGAGGCATTCTGGCCTGGTCTGCAGGTGGGATGGTAGACAGTTCAAATGCTTCTAGATAAGACTAATGTGTATCACTGTGAACTTTTGTGTCGGTTAAATTTTGCTCTATTCTATTTTTACATTACAGGTTGCTTTTGTAACACATCGTAATTCATGTGCAATAACTGTTTGTTCCTTAATAAGGTGATCAGGAAGTGTAGATCTCACTTAATCAGTTGAATTTATTTGTTTCACTAAAGTGTGTATTTGGTGCCCATAATTTCAGAGTCTTATAGGGGACATTGACAGTGCCACAAGGACTTTCCACAAGTACTGGTCAGTGTGGCGTCAGTTTGGTGGGCTTCCAGAGTTGTACAACATTCCTCAAGGTTATACTGTGGACAAGCGTGAGGGATACCCTCTAAGGCCAGGTACTTACCAATTACAAAACAACCACATCTCACAAAACACATAAAATGTTTCTGTCTATTTTACCCACAAAATTAGAAAAGTGGCATTTTAAAAACAGAAAGTAAATGCATTCTGATTCAGTCCCTCATCATTTCAAGACTGGATTACTGTAACTCTCTCTTAGCGGGGCTTTCTCTGACCGCTATACGATACCTACAGCTGATCCAGAATTCAGCTGCAAGACTTGTGTTCAATGTTCCCAAGTTCACACACACACACTACTCCGCTGCTCCGATCTCTCAACTGGCTCCCTGTAGCTGCTCGTATCAGATTTAAAACTCTGATGCTTGCTTACAAAGCTAAAAATGGACCTGCACCCTCCTACCTCACAGCACTTATCACCCAAACTGATTACAGTGGAACCTCAGTTAACGACCACAATCCGTTCTGAAAAGTTGGTTGCTATCCGAAATGTTCGCTGTCTGAAACAATATTCCCTATAGGAAATAAAGGAAATAGAAATAATTGGTTACCAGCCCCTGTTGACTCGCTAATATATGAACGTTACAGGCTATATATGTATGTTTTTCTAAATGACAACAGTTATAATACAGTACAAATGGATGCATAAAAACATTAACGAAAGCATTTAAACATAAGAAACCATTTAGTAAACATAAGAAAACTTGTCGATGTAATGGCGTGAATGGATGGAGGTGTGGGGTGGAAGGGGCGGAATTACTGTTTGAATGGGGAATCACCCTCCGTGAGAACACGACTGAGGGCTATATTATTAAAATAAAGCACAATAATCACTAAATAAGAAGGATGCGTAAAGATAACGAACGACCGACCGTAACTATATTGACTTGTTCCTATTGAACGGGAGTCCAGAATCACAAAGTCCATACCTTTTAAAACTTTGGATATATCAATCCATTTATTACAGCAGCAGATAATCCATACATCAGCAGCGATAGTGGATATCGAGTATTATTTTAGACATTCAAACCTCCCGTTTGCATAAACAGACTCCAATAGTATTATACGAACAGGAACACTTCCTCGTCGACCCCCCACCTGGTACCTTAGAGTCACCTTTAAACCTTTCAGCGCCCCCACGTGGTGAGTGATCATAAATGTAGCAAAATTTAAATGGCTCCTCCAGTAACTGTGTCTCGAGGGCGAATGATGCTTGGTCTGAGATGCTGGTCACGTGTAGGTGACGTAGCTGTACGCTATCCAAAATTTTGTTTGCTTGGCAAATTTTTTAGCAAAACTTTTAGTCGTTATCCGATTAGCGTTTGCTAATCGAGGTTCCACTGTATATCATTGGACTGATGTGTGATTGCATGAATGTGTACAGCTGTTTCTAGTAAAGTTTTATTACGTAAAGTACCTCAATTATGTGGCATAGTTTTTTTCCCCATTGCCACCATGACGCACTTCCCTCTTTCATACCAAGTAGTTAGCAGTTAAAGTAGATGGACTACTTACAATTGTTTTATATATTCCTTTAGAGCTGATCGAGAGTGCCATGTACCTGTATAAGGCCACAGGTGACAAAATGTTTTTGCAGCTGGGCTGGGATGCTGTGGAGTCGATAGAAAAACTAAGTCGTGTTAAATGTGGATTTGCCAGTGTGAGTAAAGAATGTTTACCTTTTTATGGCTTGCTTTGTTCCACATAATTTAAGCCTTGGCAAACTGTATATGTTCTTCCCTCAGAGTAGAACTGATTTTCTTGTGTTTCTCTATATTATAGGTAAAGGATTTGAGAGACCATAAGCTAGACAACCGCATGGAATCTTTCTTTCTGGCTGAGACTATTAAGTATCTCTATCTGCTGTTTGACCCTGATAATTTTATACACAACAGTGGCACAAGTTTTGTGCTGGGCGGGGCCCTCGGGGATTGCATTCTAGGGGCAGGGGGTTTTATCTTTAATACAGAGGGCCATCCCCTCGATCCAGCTGCTCTTCACTGTTGTAGCAAAGACCAGGATGAACGCTGGGAGATACAAGACATCCTTCTTCATTTATCTGAGCCTCGTAAGCCTTCCATTAAACAGTCAAAAGAGGGAATGAGAGAGAGAAATACAAAAAGCTTCTTGTCAAGGCCTGAACACACCAAGAAAGCACGTGTGCTCTCCTGCCCCATGCAGCCCTTCAGTGCTCGCTTTGCATTTGTCTAATTGTATTAAAAATCTAGGAATAAATAACAAAAATCAAATGCCCACAGTCTCACTGTTTGTTAATGTTAATAAAATGATTGTCACAGGTAACAAAATACTTTTCTTTCTCTTGGACACCGTGATAATGAGCTAAATAAGCAGTATTCAAATATAAATGGGGGGGGGGGAGGTTGTAATTTGGGGAATTGTCAGTTAAAAACAGTTTTTTTTTGGCATTTGAGATCGTTTGATTCTGTTTAGGCTGTTAAACAGTTTATCATAATATATATAATCATCAGTAATTAACGACTAAATGATTAGCTAACCATTACCAATAGATTTGACTGTGCACATCTTGTCTATAAAGTATTTTGAGTTTCAAATCAATGCAACAAAATAATTTGTAATTTCTGTGGAAAGTATTTGTTAATATAACTTTGTGATCAGGAAATGATGCAGTCTTGCCGTAATCATTTGTCTTTCACATCTAAATCCAGTCATTTCTCAAGCGGTTATGTGGTCAAACTGGAACTTGCCACAAGAGGGCATAACAGTCCTTCCACTGCAGATTTTAAAGAGGCCCTCAAAATTATTTTTGGTGAGAGATTGTTGCCTATTAGACATGCCTCTATGTCACACCCAAACGACAAAACAGACCCTTCCACTGTAAAATTAGTACAGAAACTTAAGCTTGAGTTGATTCCATTCCACTGAGTTCCAAATACAGATCACTGTCAATTCTATATGAATCGTACAATTACAACTGTTTAGAAAAGTCATAACCACTATTTCTTATGTAAACATTTAGAAACACACCAAACTCACCAGTCTGTTAGGCTTATTTGAAGATAAGGTCTTTCCTCAAAATTAAAGTGGTCGATTACTTTGTAAGTAGACTTGGGTGGCATTGCTGAATTATTACAAGTTTCCATCCCATGTGTATATATGTATGTATTTGATGTTACAGACAGTGACATTTATTTGAACGAACATCTAAATGTACCGGTAAATGTAAATATTGTAATCACTTACATATCTCAATAGCAATGTAGTTGGGATGTTGTATAAATAATAAATAAAAACAGAAAATGATGATTTGAAAATCCTTTTCAACGGATGGTATGAAATTGAATACACTACAAAGACAGGATATTTAATTAAATATTAAATAAATAAACTTAATTGGTTTTTCAAATATGCACTCATATTGAATTTGATGCCTGCTTCATGTCTGCAACAAAAGACTGGGAAATTTGAGGAATGCTCAAAAAACACTTGTTTGGAACATTCCACAGGTGAACAGGTTAAAGGGAGCATCCCTGAAAGGCTCAGTCGTTCACAAGCAAGGTAAGAGCCATATAAAAAAAATCAGAAAGCCTGGAGAAATCTCTGCAAGTAAGCAGCAAGTCTAAAAACCAACTTTGAATGCCCATGAGCTTCGATCCCTAAAGGCGGCACTGCATTTAAAAACAGACATCATTCTGTAATGGACATTAGCATTTAAGCTTAGGAACACTTCAGAAAACTATTGACAGTAAACACAGCTCCTGGCTCCTTCTACAACTGCTAGTTAAAGCATTACCAAGCAAGGTGAAAGCCATATATCAACAATCAACTTCTCTGGGCCTGAGCTCATCTCTATTGGTATGGAGGTGTGTTAGTGCCCATGGCACGGGTAACTTGCACATCTGTGAAGGCACCATTAATGCTGAAAGGTACATACAGTACAACGACTGCTTCTTGGAGAGTTATTTTTTGTCAATAAGTCGGGGTCAGTGAGTTTTTGTGCCAGTGATCAACATTTCTGTTTTATCCTCCTTGGCATGTAGAAAATTCTGTGAAAATTCTCAGCCACATGAGTTGTGCCCCATCAATATAGCTGTAGAATGAGATGTAGTGCCTCCTGATGTACAAACTAAATCATAAAGTGCCTTAGAATTGATGCTTGTATTACCCCATTTGTAACCTCATGATGTTTTTGTGTGTGCAGTGGCCCACTCAGTCTTGAGATTTGGGCTAAATGGGAAACAGAGGGTGTACTGAAAAGGGCAGGCCTCAAGAGAATACCCAAAATATCAAGGAACTGGAACAGTTTTTAATGACTAAGGGTTAACATGTTTCAAACCTTGTTAAACAGCTCAGTAATGATTAGTTTTTTGTTCAAATAAATGTACCAATTTTCCTGGTGAACCAGCATTAAAAGCGTTGCTTTGTCTAATGTGTCTCGATTTCTACTGTGACATTCAGATAATAAAATCAAACTGACATGAAAGCATGCATCCATCTTGTTTTGTATCAGCAGTTTATGCTAGTGCTTGTGGTGTAATGGTGTGGTGGATATTTTTGTAGCGCACGATTTGTTTTTTAATCTGGGCCTCAGTTGGACACTGTTTAAACACCACAGCCTACCTGAGTATTGTTGTTGCCCATGTCACAAAACCCACATCCTCTAAAACTGACCCAAATGAACCCATAGCCACAGAACTCAATCAAACAGAGGATCGTTGGGATGTAATAGACGGGTCGAGTCATGCATGTGCAGAAACTGCATGATGCTACCATGTCATCATGGACCAGAATCCCTGAGGAATGTTTCCAGCAACTTTTTGGACTTATTAAACATAAAATCATAACTTACCATGGGCTATGTCCCTGGTTATTTGTTACATTATTATTGATAATTATTTTTTGTTAAACCTTCCCACAAGAAAACTATATATTGAGCTCCAACTACCATACAATCACAAACATAACTTTTGTGTTCTGTGCTTTGAAGTAGTAACACATGACGTATAGTATTTTCAGTTTGGTGTCAAGAAGCATCACAAGAATTAAGAATTAGGGTTTTCTAAACGTGACTATTGATTTGTCTGTCTTTATCCAGATTCAGCAGCATAGTTAGGTAAAATTCAGATACATTACAGCATTTATATAAATACATACAGTACTTATCCCCCCGCAGTACTTCACCTAAAAGTACACACCTAACATTGAAAATGAAGGCTACTGTAATATATGAAATTAATTCAGTATTACACTTCCATTACCTCACAGGCCACACGATGGTTCACAGGAAGAAGGTCCTGCGTTCAATCCCAGGGTGTAGAGCCTGCGTGGGTTTACTCCAGGTACTCCAGTTTCATCCCACAGTCCAAAGACATGTGTATTAGGTTAACTGCTTACTCTAAATTGCCACTGACGTGTGTGTGTGTGTATGTATATATGTCTAACTAGTTCAGATGCAACCTTGTGTGTGTGTGTGTGTGTTGCTGAAATGGCCACTGATGCTGATAGCGACATTAAGCAAACCAAATAAACAAACAAAAGTACTTCCTCGTGGACCGCAGGCAGCTAAGGTAAGCTTTCTGATTTAACAATAACTCTGGATGGTAGCTCAGTCTCTCCCTGTGAAGGAGTAAAAGATCTTGGTGTGATTATTGACCCCAGTCTTTTATATGAAGTTCATGTAGACAAAATTAGCAGTACAGCTTACTTTCATTTAAGAAACATCGCTAAGCTAAGAAACTCATTATTATAATCCATCTCGCCAGCTTCGATCAAGTGCTACAGGTCGCCTACAACTCCCTAGAATAATGAAAGTTACAGCAGGAGGCAGAGCTTTCTCCTACAAAACCCCCAAATTATGGAACAGTCTTCTGATAAATGTTTGCAACTCAGACAGTCTCGATGTTTAAATCGAGGCTCAAGACTTATTTGTTTAGTCACGCATTCGCTCTATAGTTCTGGTTTCAGTTTTAGTCCTTCATATGTTAATAGCAACTTTTTCGAGGTTCTCGCTCCAACGGTGACCCTGCTGTGGGAGAGGATATCAGACAGAACGATCAGCCATGCTGAAGATGCTCCCTCTTCCATCTCTACATAGACTTAATACATTTAAATGTTTAATGATGTTTATTACCCAAAAGAGGGTGGGTTTCCCTTCTGAGTCTGGTTCCTCTCAAGGTTTCTTCCTCTTAATCTCAGGGAGTTTTTCC
>JAUZST010010441.1:0-12414 GCA_034779995.1 Parotocinclus haroldoi | reverse complement strand
TATAAGCAGTTTGTTTATTTAGTCTTGCTTATGTCTGCAGTATTTTCAACCCAGCCCAAGGATGTTGTTGGAGTTCTGAACAAGCCACTCTTCCTGCACTGTGCAGTATATGACACCAGTCCACAAAGGGACATAGTGGTGTCTTGGGAGAAACAGGATGGAGAACTAACGGCTCACGTTCGTCAGATGGCCAATGGGTCCTTGCTCTTTAATCAGCTGAAGGAGGAAGATCTAGGAGGATACATCTGCAGTGCTAAGAAAGGGAATGATCAAATCAGAAGCCATGCCAAAGTCAGCAAAGCATGTGCGTAATTCTAATTTCAATTTGGGTGGTGTGGTTGGTTGTTGAAATGGTACATGGCATAGGACTGTATCCCTATATTTTGTGCAGTTTATTATGTTCTCTTTATGTCCATGCATCTTCCACCTAGTAAACACGCATTAGGTAGATTGGCTGGGCTTGATTGTCCTCATGTGTGAGTGAGTATAATCTAATATAAGACTTGTCCAAGATGTATTTCAACCTTGTGATTCCGGAATACAGCTGCATTAAAGAGTTACTGAAATTGATAAGATTAATCCACAAAGGCAATCAATTACAGGAATTAGTTTATAATTAATACGTTTTACGTGTCTGTACTTTTTGAAATGAGTTTCATTTCTGTGTATTTGGCAGATGTGGAAGAAGTGTTCTTCAGTCCTCAGTCTCAGACTGTGGATAGGGGTGAGGATGTGTTTTTCCAGTGTGTGTCAGGGGACAGCTCTCCACCTGCTCACATCTCTTGGCTGAAGAACAACAGAGCTCTTACCACTGGAACTCAGATTCAGGTACTGAAAGCTTCTGTGAACACACAGGTAGCATGTTTGACGATAATATCTAAGTTGTGGCGTGTTATTTGTGATTTGTTTCCAATCCACTGGATGTCATTATATGCTTTAAAGTTAATTATCGGGTTAAAAAAGCGCTAACTGGCATGAGTGGAAGACCTGATTTAAAATATTTCCCAGTCTCAGTTACTGAGTAAAAGCATAGTGTTTTTTCAATCCTTTCAAAAAACAAGTCATTCACAAACAAACACATGTTGGCAGTTAGTGAGAACCTGCAAGCATATGAGGGATTTATGACATTTCTTTGGACTGTAGGGTACAGTTACATCTTTATAACAATTATTATTTATGATTGCAAAACACCCATATCCACCCCTTTAACCTCTAACCTAACTTATGCACTTTTGTTGCCAGCAGTTTAGACATTAATGACTGTATTAGTTTGAGGGCACAGCAAATTTACACTGTTATACGAGCTGTAGACTGACTACTTTACATTGTATCAAAGTGTCATATCTTCAGTGTTGTCCCATGAAAAGATTTGAAGGGTGTGCTCAAAGTTGTGAGATACTATATTTAACATACACGTTGTGTAAAGCTGCAGCTTTCTTGTTAATTTATGTTTATTATCGACTTCACATTGTGAAGAAATACATGTGTAAGTCAGTCCAACTGTGCTGAAAACTAACAAAAACGAATGAAATGTCAGAACGGCAGAGTCTCTTGGTGCTGTTTTAAAGCGGCAACTATAGAACCACCTCTCCACTCTGAAAATGATAAAATTCACAACACTTTTGTTTTTATTTACATTTTTTATGATCTGAACTCAAAGATCTAAGACTTTTTCTTTGTACTTAAACTGTCTTTTTTTCTCTCAAATATTGCTCACAAATGTGTCTAAGTCTGTGTTAGCAAGCACTTCTCCTATGAGCGTTTCAGAAAACAACCACAGACCACGTGTAACCATACCAGCCCACATCTAGCATCTTTACCGCCAAAATCATCTGACCAGCCACCCAGACAGCTGCTGCAACAATTGGTTTGCATTAATAAAGAATTTATTGCACAAACCATTTCCGGGAAGCTCATCTGCATGCTCATCGCTCTTATCAGGATTTCCACCTGACTGCAGTTTGTCATAATGAGTGCATGATGAGTGGGCAAATGCTCACATTTGATGGCATATGGAATGTTGGAGAGGTGTTTGCTTTTTGGATGAATCCTGGTTTTCACTGTACAGGGAAGATTGACTGCGTGTTCACCATCATGTGGTGTCAATGCTATGAATCGAGTGGCCCATGGTGGCGGTGGGGTTGTGGTATGAGCAGGTGCATGTTATTGATGGTATTTTGAATGCACAGAGATACCATGACGAGATCCTGATGCCATTGCTGTGCCCGTTATCAATAACCATCATGTTGCAGCATGATAATGCACAATGCCATGCTACAAGGATCTGTATACAATTCCTGAAAGCTGAAAACATGCCAGTTCTTGCATAGCCAGCATACAGACCAGACACATCACCCATTGAGCATGTTTGGGATGCTCTGTATCGGTGTATATGGCAGTGTGTTCCAGTTCCTGAACATGTCCAGTAGCTTTACAAAGAAGTTGAAGAGGAGTGGACCAACATTCCACAGGCCACAATCAACAACCTGATCAACTTTATGCAAAGATGTGTTTTATTGATGTGTTCTATAGTGGCCAGCTTAAAGTACACGTGTGTAATAATCATGCTGTTTAATCATCATCTTCATATGCAACAACTGAGAGGTGGATGGATTATCTCGGCAAAGGAGAAGTGCTCACTAACAAAGATTTAGACTAATTTGTGAATAATATTTGACAGAAAAAGGCCTTTTGAGGACATAAAAAGTCTTTTGAGTTCAGCTCATGAAAACTCTGTTGTGTCTATGTTTTTTCTCAGTTTATATTAATGCTTCAGTGTGACCACAACCCTTTTTTTCTGGGTGTGTTTTAACTGCAGGAACTATTGGTGAGAACTGCTGCAGTTCAGCATTTTCTCTAACAGTTACTGCTATTTCCTTTAGAGACTTAACGGAAGCACATAATTGAAGTCTTGTCTCTATACATGATTTATTTTACAGGGGCAGTATGGAGGAGGAAGTCAGGGAAAGACCACAAGCACCCTGCACCTTGTCAACGTCACTAAAGCAGACCAAGGCCGTTACGTCTGTGTTACCCATAATCGTTTACTGAACATTAGCAAAGCGAGTGGCATTGCCACCCTAACAGTAGGTGGTATGTGTTTGGTTGTTTCTATCAGTGTACCAAGACATCATTAAACCACTGCTTCTTTTTTGTGACATGAGGTTTAGAGGGATTGTTGCTTTAACATGCTAACTTTGTCTTCTATTCTTTTCCAGGAGATAGCATGAGCCTGGAGATCAAACAGGGCCCTGTGAATACTACTGTGCCCGTTGAAAAGGAAGCAGCACTGTACTGTGAAGTCCAAGGTTTCCTTACTTCCCAAGTTCAGTGGTTTAAAGATGATCAAATGCTACCCAATACCTCTCGATGGGACCTGCAGGATGATGGACAGTTGCTTGTTTTTATGTGAGAAATATTTAAAAGTACATCAAATAGTGTTTAGTTACATTGCACCGATTTTCCTCAAATTTACATTCTCTATATCATATTTAAATGTAAAACAGACTTTCAGATATAGAAGATCTAGCTTATGACAAATGTTCCACAGGAGAGTTCTGCCAGAAGATGAGGGCTTCTACTACTGTGAGGCAAACAATGACAAGGAGAGACAGAGATCACAGCCAGCCTATCTTCTTCCAGCTGGTACTTCTATGCATCTTTTCAATAAGTTATACACACACCGATTAAAACAGGCTTTAGTATCATTCCATGGGAGTCTATTTCAATGTCCATATATCTATTAATTACTCTTATTGTACTATGTTCCTTTGCTTTATTCATATTTTAGTCATAAGTTACATAAAAACATAGGCTTATAAAAATCATTAAGATTGTCGGTAACAGATTCATCCTATTTACTTTATTTCTTATGGTGATTGATTGATTCTGACTTCGAACAAATCAGTTTGAATGGCCAATCAAATTCTAATTCTGAGGTTGTAGTATGTATTATAATGTATTATTGTATTAATGTATTACAAATGTATTATAGTACTGTGGTAGTTATTGTTATGATTAGAGCTACAGTGCCTAAAGGTTTTGATTAGTAATCAGTACCTTTAATAAACTTACAACCAACCACATTCCAGATCACACACCTGGCTAATCGACATCAGGATACAACTGGCTGTTCCTTGAGGATTGCACTACTAGTAGTGCATGATAAGACAAAGAATTCATTATACTTGGAAAGGTGTGATCAGTCTTTATGATTAATATTGTTCTGTCTTTGCATGGGCCAGCAATATCACTAGCTTCATAAAATCTGGCCTGTAAGGCAGCCAGACAAGAAATAAGGCTCTTGTGAAATGAAATGGCAAAATGTTTGCTGAGACCAGGTAATTTTCAAAAAAGAAAGAAAAATGGGTGTTGCCAAGCATCCATATCCGGGACCGTGGTGGCCTCGTGGTTAAGGTACTGGACTATGGACCAGGAGGTCCAGGTCTGCTACAGTTGGGTCTCTGAGCAAGGCCCTTAACCCACAATTGGGTTTAGTGTCTACTAAATGACATAATTTGAAATGTTTAAATCAAGATGAGGATGGGCAGGCGATTTGCCTTTCAGCTAAACACACCACCAAAAACAATCTAGTAGCTTAAGGATAGGTAAGTAAATGTCCCTGAGAGGCCAAGTCAGAGCCCTGACCAAAATCTTTTAGAAAAGCTGAAATAAATGAAAAAGTCTATTGCCACTCAGCATGAAACTGAAGTAGAAACTGAACTAGAAAAACTGAACTAGAGAATGGGCAATTATTCCACAGTTTATTAGGGTTATTGTTATTCAATATTTTTTCCATTTGTAAAACTGTTTTTTAATCGTGTTACTAACACAAAATGAAATATTTTAATGGAGTTGTATTTTTATGTAAGACAAAATGAGCAATTCCTTAGGCACTGCATATTTAATATAAACAATATAAATTAGACTAAACTTTTCAGAATTTCTAGAGTAAATCTATCTAGAGGTAGCACTGAACAGTATGTATGAGACTAATGTACTTTCTGTTGTTACCTTATAGTCATGGACTGGACCTTTGTCCTCCAGCCTGTCAACAAGACAGTGAAGATGGGCGGCTCTGTGACTCTGTCCTGCAGACCCCCACATAGCCGACCCTCTGCAAATGTGACCTGGTTCAAAAACAACAGACTTCTCCGCTCCAGACCCCACTTCATCATGCAGCTGTCTGGAGACCTGCTTTTCCACAGGTGCATGTTACTCTGTGTATGCGTAAGGAATGTATATGCTTAGTTTGCAGAGAACAAGATTAATTGTATGCCTTGTCATTTCAGTGTGCAAGAGGCAGACAGGGGATCATATTTTTGTCGGGCATCTAATTCCTTCCTGCAAAGGGCTATATCGTCGAGAAAAATCTTCCTGGAGGTTCTAGGTATAAAGCATTAAATAATTTACCAGTATGAAAAAACTAGGTTTGCTAAATAGCAAACCATACAACAATCTTAACTGACAAGTCTTACTTCCTTTACTTTACTATATTAGGTATTTAGGTAGTAAGCACTATAGTCGTTAACCTCCAGAGACCCAGATTCAAGTCCCAGCCTATGAATGAGTGGTGTTTTGTATGTTCTCCCTGTGCCTTCATGGGTATCCTCTAGGTACTCTGGATTCCTCCATCATTCCAAAGAAATGTTAGGTCAGTTGGTGTCTCTAAGGTGTCCTAGTGAATGTGTGTGTTCAAGTATTAGCTATACTTATGGGAACCATATGACCCATTAAGGATAATAACTTTGAAAACTTTGCCAGTTCCCACAAATTTAATTGCTTGATTACAAAACACAAATTGCTTTTTGGTTACTGAGGTGAGGGTTAGGTATCCACCAGGTTGTTGTGGATGAATGTGAATTAATTTAAAAGTCTGTAGCATCATTTCAGGGCATTGTTTGTTTTTCTGGTTCATTCACCTTAACAGTGCCTCCATCCGTGACTATCTGGCCCCTGGCGGTGATTTCCACAGTGGGAGCAGAAGTGATGATTCAGTGCCAGGTATCAGGACACCCTGTTCCAGCCATCGAATGGTCCAAGCAGGGCCAGTCTGTGAGAACAGGAGGCAAAGTTACAATGGGGTATGCTGTAGATAGCTAGTGTTGCAAAATCATGTTGCAAAATCTGGATGGTGAACATGGTTGCTTTGTTCACAGGTTGAGAAATGCAACACTTTACATCTCTTCAGTGAGAAACTATGATGAAGGTCTTTACACGTGTGCAGCTTCCAATTCTGTTGGGCAGGACAAGAAAACCACCAGCCTGCAAATAGCTGGTAAATGTAGTAATCAAAATACAGTGGCACTTTTTCATCATTAAATCATTCCGAGAAGTCATGTCCTCGAAAACGACGTGTACTAAGCAAACTTTCCCTATAAGGAATTATATAAATCTATTTCACCCAGAAAATCCACGTAGCATAAGCCGTTATATACATTACTGGAGTACTATTACTGTACTGGATTTTCTCTTCTGAATTCAAATCTGCTTTGAAAACCCATCTGTTTCTGCTCTATTTGTCCACTTCCTAACTACCTATTGAGAGTTTTTGTTGAAAAAGTATTGTGTACTTTATTCAGTTATTGCTCTAAAGCTACATTGTGTTTGTGAAAAGCGCTATATAAACTGAACTAATAAATATAACTTATTATTATTATTATTATTATTATTATTATTATATTGTACAGGTATATCAGATAAATCCATCATAAATTAAACATTAAACAAACTAATGAGTTTAATATAGTCTATACTGTATCATAGTGAAGCTATGCGAATATTAACACTTGCATTAGTATACAGTTGGTGAAAATCATTAACACAAAGCTCGTTATACAATAAAATGTTGAAAAATCTATGCTATGTAAATGTAATTTACTGAGTAATGGATAGAAAGTGAAATGTAAGACACTCTATTGGTGAACTTAAAGTACTAGCTGCTAATGCTAACTGCTCAGCCTAAAAGCCAACAGAATTCATTTACTTTTTCTTTTGTTTAGCTGTGAATACAAACCATTATAATCATAAAAAACATGATATACAGAGCAGAGATGTTTACTGAGAATAAGCATTTGTGAATCTGGATCACTGAATCATGAAAAGAGTTTCAGCTTTCAAACGAGTTGCACAGCTCCACTCATACAAGTTTAAGCAAGTGCGCCAAGTACCGAGTAAAAAACAAGAACCAAGACAAATTATTCTAGTCAGAATAAATCAAGAACCAAATCCGACAAGTTTAGAGTAGTCAAGAACTGAGGTACCATTGTACTTACAATTTAGAGATACCATTTTAAAAATACTCTTTTAGACCCATGCCTTAATTACCTTACAGCAAAACCGGTCATCATGTTATTTGCTGTATCTGTGAACGTGTCCAAGGGAGCCACCATCACTCTCCCATGCCAAGCTGTTGGAAACCCGCCACTAACCTACACTTGGACCAGAAGTGTCAGTCAAACACCTCTCTCTCTTTCATCACGAGTACACATTGATGGTACTGGGTCTGAAAGTCTTTCTTTTTACATACCATGAAGATTTGGGTATTTTAAGTGATTCAGCAACATATTATCCTCCAGATAACAAGACCCTGCACATCATTAATGCCCACCACTCAGATGCCGGAGAGTATTACTGCACAGCTGAAAACAGTATGGGTCACAATCGTAGAAAGGCCTTGATAACAGTGTTCCCCGGTAAGTAATTTACAACCAGCCATTCACACTGTGTAATTATTTCAACTTGAAAGTGCATTATTTATAATTAAATTGATCTTTCTTACCCTAAAGCTGATCCTGAGAAGGAAGAGATATCCAAAGTGAGTATTACACGGAGGCTGTGCTCCTATCCCATTGCAACAGTTTATTAAGTACACCTCTTTGTTTCTACACTCATTGTCCATTTCATCATATCAGTTCCATTACCATATAGGAGAACTTTGTAGTTCTGTAATAACAGCCATATAGAAACACTTACAATTATTACAATAACAGACTGCAATCCATCTGTTTCTCAATATGTTTTGTTAGTCCCTTTTACTCTGTTTTATAATGATCAGGACCCGTACAGTTAAGGTACTATGTGGGTGGTAGATTATTTTCGGCACTGCAGTGACAGTGATGTCAGACACAGCAGTGCTGCTGGAGTTGTAAGACTGTTTATTCACTAGACACATTACCATATTTCTCCACCATGTAGACGTAAGGTCATATAGGATGATAGTGGCTAAACATTTTTGGTAGGTTATTTTCAGTCCAGCAGTGGCACTAGGCTGTTCAAAAACTCCAGCAGCACTGCTGTGTCTGATCTACCCATACCAAACATAAGAGTTATTCATTATGTCTGTATCTCTGTATCACTATCTATGTAGAGAAAGTCTGTAATTGTAATTTTTATTTAAGCTGTCCATGTGCGATCGCTATTTGTGCCGCCATAGGTCTATGACCTATTGTTGTGTTTAAATTCAGTTGTAGAGATTCGATGTTTATTAAAGTGTTACCTTCATTCAGTGTTTAATGCTGTATGTTCTAAGTTTGCTTATGACTCAATCATTTTAGATCCCAAAAATCAATCTGGGGGAACCTCCAACTCCTACAAATGACCACTATTTCCATCCTTATAAAGATACAGGTATAATTAGCCAATCTATGACCATACTCATTGACAAAAAAAATCACACAGCCATACAGAAGTGTTGGACTGCTAAAAACCTGGAATGCAGATATGTTTCAGGCAAATATGTAAACAATGACAGGTATGATCAAATTGGACTCTTACCAGAAGAGGGCAAAAAGTGCATCTTTTGCTGCCTATAAAAAGACCCCATTGGCAACTTTTGATCAGTGTACCTCTTGGTGAACGATTGCTGAGTGCTGATTGGCACTTGCTTGTATGACACACTCGACTACGACTAGAGCCTCCTTTCATTTGTACAGTTTCCCCCAATATACTTATCCTTTTGCTCTAATATTGTAAACACTTACATATACCATCATCACATTCATAGACAAAATTTCATTTGGTTCAAACAACTTCTTGGTGAGTTTTTTGTCAATGAGTGTAAATAAGCAAGTTCATTATCAGCAGCATTTCACAGATTTATTCATATTTCTGTTGTTTTTGTCATCTCTCACAACCGTAGATATTTACCTGAAGGACTCCCCTACAGACTCGATCAGTGCTCCAACTTCATATGCATCCTTCACTGATCATAGCAGTATGAACATGGGAGAAAAACAAACATACAAAAACATCTCAAAACCTTCACAGCCATTGTCTAATAATGCCTACTCCAAACCACTAGGAACACAAAAAAGATTCACGTCAACTGATCCAATCACCCAGCCTCCAGATTCCAGCTCCAGGGTATCTTTTGGACGTTCATACTCAGAACATGACCATTTCTCTCTCAACCCAAAGGCTTTTAAGGAACAGTCACAGGCTACTGGGTCTCCAATGGTGGCCAACCAAAGTCAGTCTGCTGAGCCACTAACAGCGACCAAGGCATCACAAATAAATAACACAGAATTGATTGAAACATTGAAGAGAAACACATCCAAGGCCCCCATGAGGACCACCGACAATGCCAGGTACTGGATTATGCATTATTTTTTCACATACTGGAATTGTTGGTTGGTTTGACTCTGTTCTTCATATCCTTCAGGGAGAAGGGGAAATCACATAATTGGTTCCCTGCCCTTGAAAAGCATGATATCCCCATCGTTGTAGGCGTTGGAGTTTCCTTGGCATTCATCTTCATCACGATGACTTTCTACTCTTTGTTTCGGAAAAATGACCCCGTAGCCATAACTACAGGACGAGCGGGTAAGTCTTCAACAAACCTCAAAACACACCATGCACAGACTTGCTAGTCCTTCCTTTTGTTTGCGAATTGAAATAAGATGTATCACATATAGATTAATGTGGTGTTAACTAACAAGAGCTTCTTATTTCAGCTCTAAGAGGTCTTGGTGGCCCTTGCAGGCATGGTGAACACCTTGCAATTGAAAGGACATATGACAACAAGTGAGTCTGACTAATACTATAATCGTTAAGGTTAGGTCCCGCAGTAATTTCCAAGTCACCTAGTTGGAAGGGTATTTCCTGACAGTGTTTTTCATGTAGAGCTTTTGAAGATGACAACATGGTTGCTGTTATTGAGCAAAGCCCAAATACATCGGAGACCAGAGCAAACGCCCCAGCTTCCGGTCCATCAGCCTTACTGATGCAGCCGTTTAATGATGATCCACAAGAGGAAGTTCAGCCCAGTCAAGACCTGCCAGTCATAGCGGAAACATACCCTGAGCCCTCTGAGGAGGAACAGGTGAGTCACAGTTAAATGTCTGTCTACATTCTCATTGAGTTGTTAAGGTGTACATAAGTGTCTAGCCAAATCACTGCTGAAGCACCATGTTCTTTTTGTTCTGTTTGTTTTTATCAGTAAAGCTGGTGTGTAAATAAAAAATCATTGCCAAAAATGTACAGGGGGGTGTGGGGGGTGTCATAAACCCTCAAATGTACTTGCCCAGTCACATGTTTTTACATCTGGAAACATAATTACTTAGAAAGCAAGCCCCAACCTGTAACTAACCAAAAAAAAAAAACAATAACCCCACCTCATAATAAACTACCCTCAAAACAAGTCGCTCTAACAGTAACCCTAAATAGTAAGAATAACTTTTTCTAAACATAGAAGAGTCCTAACATTTACCCTTAATTTATAATTAACTTTATTATAAACATAGTAGCCCTATTTTATTTATTTCTGTTAACCTGGCTTTACCCTCGTGGGTCTTGTACACAATATTTGACTCCAGACAAAATGTAACATTTTTATATTCAATATTTTTATTATAAGATATTAATGAATGCAAATGTTAGTAAATAAAAAAACAGACAGCGCTCCAAGGTACTATTCTTAGACATGCCCTGCCATGCCCTGCCCATCCCAACGTGTTGGCTACCCCTGCAATAGATAAACCCAGACAAATCATCAATTCCATTGCAAAGCGCACACACACAGGGACACATTAGAGACTGAATGCATGTCTGTGAAATGTGGGACAAAACCTGAGTTGACTGATAAAACTCGTGGAATCCCACTGGGTATCTCTGGAGTTTACACTGTCCTGCTTTCTAACTGCATCACACAGCAGCTGTACTGCGTCGTATTAATGTTCTTTCCAGTCGTTTTTAGAATACACAGAAACATTGTTCTAATCTCTGTGAATCAGTTGGAAACCTCGTTTGAGGAAGGCAAAGTCAGCCCGTCCCTACCTTCCACCATCCAGCTTCACTGCATGGAGGACTGGAGAAGTCAGGATATGGGAAACTGCCAAGATCCCCCGTCACCACCTCCTGCTAACACCGCTGGAACTCAAGAAAGTCTCCGTTCCTCACTCACCCTGAAGACCAGTGAGTCCTCTTCTACCCCGGTCCACCACAGCATCAGCCTCTCTCACGGCTCCTGCCCCCTCCTGCTGTCCCACTGCGTGACCGTGGGCATGACCTCCGTGGCTGTCGATGTGCACTTCTACCCATCCACAGTGCAAAACCCCTTTGCAACATCAGCCTCTGCTTCCAGTGCTGCATTTCCACCTCTAAGGCCTCAGGGAGGGTCCCGACTCGAACACGAAGACACAAGAGCACCTCCTCATCACAGCAAATAAATCCTGCCTAATAAACGTGTGACAGAACTTCTACACATTTTTACTATTTATTACAGAATGACAGTGGAAGGTATCTATTGAGATTCTAGGAGTTTGTAAAGGTGCTGTCGCTTCACGTATTTCTCAGTCCTGCGGACGGTGACGGTGTTGCATTTCGGGTTACTGGCACCGTTAAGTTCAGGTTGCTTCTGATTCTCTGCCTCTTTATTTGAGTCTTGAGAAGGAAAAACAAGGTTCGCTATCTGATTTTCTGATAATGCCAAGAATATATTACTATTAAGAGTAGCTCTGTATGTGTAAGTGTACTTAAAATAATACAATATTGGTAATGTATCAGGTTTAAGTTGATGATCAGCCGATCACACGACAGAAAACCCAATGTTGAAGTTCGAAGTTCAACCCGAGTATTAAAATGGGAACATGGCATGTTTGTTGGTGCTAGACGGGCTGGTCTGACTATTTCAGAAACTGCTGATCTATTTATAGATTTGTACACTCAGCCACCTCTAGTGTTTACAGTGAATGATCCATTCATTCATCATCTTTTGCTTAATCCACATGGGGTCACGGGGTAGCCGGTACCCACCTGGCAACTCTGGGCGCAAGGGCAGGAACAACCCTAGGCAGGACGCCAATCCGTCGTAGGGCACACACACACACACAAGTCATGAACACAGTCACACACTAAGGGCCACTTTAGAGACACCAATTAACCTAACATGCATGTCTTTGGACTGTGGGAGGAAAC
>JAUZST010010440.1:0-12414 GCA_034779995.1 Parotocinclus haroldoi | reverse complement strand
CTTAGCGGAGAGTGACTGGTGAATGGAGGCTTAAGTAGGCGGTGGTGATGAGCACTGATGGAAAATTGCGAACCGGTATGCATAATCAGTAGGTCGGTGATGCAGGCCGGGTATGGTCAGTCCCTGGGTGTGACATCACTCAAGGAGGTTGGGTCGCTTTTTGAATATTAGCCCTTACAGGGTTTCTTCTTTAAAACATTTTTTGAGATTTTTCTCGCCACTGTCACCCTAGGCTTGCTCGTGTAGGGCTGGGGACCTAGATATTTGTAAAGCTGCTTTGTCAATGCTTTCTCTATTGTACAAAATACTATAGAAATCAGTTTGATTTGACTTGACTTGGCATGGCAGTAAGAGTTACGAGGTACATTTCCGTTACAATCCGGCAACATTTATCAAATATACCTGGCCTTTTGGTACATCATGTAGGTGTATAACATAATACACACCTTTATAATATTATAATATATTATAGCAAAATATTTACCTTCATTCACATACAAGGACATTTGTTGCCATGTTAGTTTAATGACAAAATCTAGAAAATCTACTTGGATTTTTTTTTGACAGTTTTACTCAGGTTTTTAAACATCATATAGGGCTAGTCACAGAATAAACATTACTTTGAACTTTGGACTTGTGCCACTGGTGATCACCTTGACAACACTGTCATAATTTTCAGCCATTTAGATGCTCAAATGATGCTCAGTTCTATTTATGTGTATAGGATTTTAATTTCCTGAGTAATAATGTGTTAACATAAGTACTGAAAGATGGATATAGAGATGTACAGATATATCTATGTACTATGTGTGAAAAACAGGGTGAAAAGGAGAAAGCATTTTAGTATGTGGAAGTTTGCCCGAGGCTTCCAAGGCTTGTCAGGCCCCCCAATGGCAGTGGCTCTGCCGAGTGAATCATGATGTGTTGTTTTTTCTGCACTGCAGCCTGAGCTCCTAATGCAAAGAGACAGGCCACTCCTAAAGGAATATCCCACAGGAAGTGGGACCAGAATGACACTCTCTCTTTTCCTCTCGTTCCTTTTTCTCACGTCATTTAGTCACCGCCCAGGTTTGACAGCCACCCAGGCTGGGCCCCATCACTCCTTCTTACATTTACAGTAATTAGTGGTCGAAGAGCTACAGTGCTGCACACACAACAGTTTGCAATTCGCTGCAGTCAGCAGAACAAGCCTGAGACACATGCACACAGCTTCCTCCTGGTCCACTAAGAAGCTATGATCTGTGAATACCATTAATGTGTCAGCCTGACCCAGATGTCAAGTCAAAATTTGATAAGGTGACACAGCAACAATACTGGTGTCTTCTTGGCATGGGCATAAGGGAGTACCACTGTGACATGTGTCAGTAGAAACTTTTTTAGTCTCATTTATATGTATTTACTTTTCTCCAAACACAGCACTACAGCTGGTGGCTTATCTGGAATTAATTTGAATTAAAAAAAACTTTCTCTCTTTATGGAATGTCTATTGTTACTCATTATTTTTTAGTAGAGAAAAAATATATATAAACAGCTATACCCCCACCCCACACCATCTTCTCCACATAGGCTGCAGACACCCACACCAGAAATTTCCTATTTGGATTTATTGCTCCATTATGCTTTCTTCCTCTGATCCTCAGTCCAATCTTTGTCGGCTTTAGCACATCTTAGCCTTTTTATCTTGTCACTTTTCTGTTCTGAAAAAGGTGTTTCTTAGTTGCTACCCTTCCAAAAAGACCAATCGTGATAAAGCTTATTCAGACTGTAGAAAGGGGCACTCTGCATCCTAATGAAGAAGTCAGATGCTGTTATTGCTCAAGTGTAATGGGAGATCACACTAAATACTTTCAACTGTTTCAGCTTTATTTCAGATTCTTTAATGCTGCATACACATTAATTGTATTTTAATGAAGAAATACAATATTTATATATGGTCTTTATATCATTGTTAAACCAGTGGTATACTTAATATAATGGTGTCCTAAGACTTTTGTATAGTATTGTGTTTTATTTACAATAACAACATTTGTGTTTTACAGAATGTCAAAAATGCAAACAAATGGATTGGGAAATCCTTCATTATGCAACAAGATAATGACCCTAAACACACAGCCACAAGTACAAAGGAGTTCATCGGGGCAAAAAGTGGAAGGTTTTAGACTGGTTTATTCAAATCTCCAGACTTAACATCTACAGAGCATGCATTTTACTTGCTAAAGAGGTAAAGAGAAGAAGATCAGAAAAATCTTATATTGTATTTTTCCAGAGATGAATTGCAGAAAAAAACACAAAATACATGCTGTATTATGTCTTATCAGACTAATCAATAAATCAGCCCAATATAAAATATTTATCTGTACAAATCAACCGATAAAAACTATGCTGCTGTATATCTCCTCAAGGTAGGATAAATGGACAGAACGCCAGGTCTGCATGGATCAAAGATGCCAAAGAGAGTTCTGCATTGGCATCCAAAATAAACTACTTATCCACATCCATTAAGATATTACATCAGCTGTTAAATTTGGCTAGTGCTAAACATCCAAACAAACAGTGCAAAATAATTTCTTATTAATTTCTTATATTAATTAATTTCTTACTTATATTTACCTAATCTGTAGTTCTTCCACAGACAGTGGTACTGTTGCCAGTCCATTACATTTCTAGTTCACAGTTCTTTGAAAAGACCCAAAAAAAAGGTTTTCACTCACATACAGGTTTTTGCTGACTGTATCTCAGATGTTGCCATCAAAAATAAGCTTTATCCACTCAGCTCTTCTGTCCTGTCCTGAGGCTGGTGGCTGACGTAGCTATTTGTGCTGGTCTGGGTAACCAAGGACAGAGCAATTCCCAGAATTAATTTCTAGCTTCAACGTAATGCTTGTTGCAGAGAAAAAAATGGCATCCCTTTGGAGGAATCGCTCAAGCCATGGGTGATAATACTTAGAAGAAGAGGGGCAGTACAATTTAGTTGGGTCCCTTCATAAATGTGATAAAGGACGCCAAATCTGAACAGCTCAGCTTTGAAACTAGACATGAGGCAGGCAAATGTATATGGCCAAGCACAGAAAAAGTAAGTTTTGGATAAAATGGTTTTTTTTTAATCCAGTTGAGTGTCATGGGGGGGCAGGGGGCGCACACACACGCACACACACACACACACACACACACACTGGGGCACATTTTAGAGGTTCCAGTTGACATAATATAGAGCACTAACCACTGCACCACTGTTTTACCCATTAGGGTGATTAATTTAATGCAAATCGTTTTAAATGTGTTTGACTAGTCTTGATAATATGTCTTGCTGTACACATGATTTCATGCCAGTCTTGTAATTCCACTCCTAATTCTGAATACATCCGAGCTTTCATCATACAAATCCTCAAATATAGGGATCTCTGTGTCCCATTTAATGATGTGGCGAAATTATATGGAAAACATCTGTTTCTATTACATGCCACACAGCAAAAAGGTTCTTAATATGAAGCATATAGACATAGAATGTCTGTTGACAAATAACGGCAGTAAAATAGGTCGTACTAAACACCTCAGTAACTTTCATAGTTTTTTTTTTTACCTCCCTAGCATGTCTGTTTGTCAACTTTCTGCTCTGAAATTAAAGTTAACATACAAATGCTTTGCAAACTTTGATGCATATCTTGATCGGCTATAAAAGATCCCTAAGCCTACTGAATCAGACACCTTTGAGTTGAGCTGGAGCAATATCGGTAAGTCAGGGCTTATTGAACAATATCAGTTCTAACCCTCAGTCATGTTCCTAAATCAAGTGGTGAGGCTTCTCACAAGAATAAAAGTTTTTGGGCCGACCTCCCACTCCAAGTTAGAAAAAAATCACTGTGGTATGTAAAATGTGAATTAAAAGTGTTTTAAATGTTATTTTATTTTAAAAACGTAAGATTCTATTTTAATTAGACATTATAAACAAGATATTTCATGTACTTTTCTGGTCAACTTAATTTAGTTTGTTATTGAACACCTATTACCATCTGACAAGACCTGCAACAAGCAAAAAGTTGGACTGGGCAATTTTGGACTAGTAAAGAGATCAACTAAATAGTGATATTTTTGGTAAAAAAAAAAACAGACAAACCACAAAATAATTCTTTGAGTCATTTTAGGAGTAAAGATTGGCAGAGGTTTTTAAAAATGCATGAGAAAATTATTGATTTTTTTCTTTTTGTTCTTCAAAGAAAGGTTTCAAGGGATTTCCATATTTCTCCATCTGTGGTGCATAATATCATTCAATGTCTCTAGGAAACTGGAGGAATTTCAGTCCATAAAGAGCAAATGTGCAAGCCTAAACTGAACACCCATCACCTCTGATCCTTCAGACGATAATAGCTGATATAACCACATGGACAGGCGATTACTTTGGCAAACCTTTGTCAAGCACTAAAATGTGTAGCAACAATCAAATGCCACTTAAATATTTACTGTGCAAAAATAAACCCCATGTTAACCACACTGTTTACACAGAATTTGTTTTTATGCAAACAATTTGAGTAAATGTTACTTAAAATTTCAAATTTTTGGCTGTCTGCACACTTTTGTCTTCATGCTGTACTACTCATATGGAAAGTTCAATTAACTATATTAACTACTGTGAGCATTTTTAAATAAAACACAACTCTATAGAGACTCTGTAACTCTATAGCAATGACTGCATGAATTTGTGCTTTGCATTACGTCTTAGCACTTGTCATAGCACTTATCACTCTCCCATGTACACCTTGCTAAAATTCTATGAAAAAGTGCTGAAGATTACAGAACAGCAGGAAACATGTTATTATCCTTTCTGGAGAAGTCCCCAATCTTCTTTAAAGTACCCACAAGTGCAAGTATTTCAACTAAAGCCTCCAACAATAACTAGTGATCAAGGGAAAAGTAGGAGGATAAGTTTGAGCTAGTGGGTTGTCCTCCATCCGAGGATGATATGACTTGGGATGCCATTGATTTTCTCCAGAGCAGCCTCACAGCCTTAAATCAGCTGCTCCTAACCCGAGGCTATCAGTGCACAGCCCAGGAGCCAGAGAATAGTGCATTATTAGTGTCCACCCTGCAACAAGGAAGCTGCAAATCTATCTCCAGCTTCAGTGAACTTCTGACAGCCCGATAAAAGCCCTGAGTGAGTAGAACCAGGCTGCAATAATGATCACCACCAAGTCACAAAGCCATTCGGCTATGATTAGAGCTAGTGTGTCGTACGAATCTGCTATTGCTGACAGAACATGAACTGACAAAACGACGACAGGTACATTAGCTTGATCTGGTGTGGTTAACAGCTTGTGCATTAGGCATTGATGATTGAGCAAAATTAGAGCGATATGTTCTGTTGTAGATATTCTTAATGCACTTCTCCACATAACCCTAATATTAATTAAGCAGTGACCCAAGGAAAATCGCAATGTCCCCAAGGGCACTAAGACAATTGTTTTTCACAATGAATAGACCAACACGTACACACAAACACACTCCTGGCCAAAGGTCAGGCATGACAAGGCAGGCAGACCAGACATAACCCCAGAATCCTGCCCAAACAACCCAAGCCATGTATCACAATCTAAATCTAACCAAATGCCTGCGTAAATAAGTGTTTTTAGCCTAGTGTAAGGAATCACCGAGGTAATGCGGCATTTGGAGAAACAAAAACACAAAAGGCGGACCTAAACGCAGCAGCAGTGGCTGGCTGTGATCTCCACTGCTTCAGGAGTTGGGACCACCATGATCCGAGCTCACATGGCTGCCAGGGCTCTGTCTATGCACCCCAAGATCTGGAGGAGATTGAGAGAGACCTGCATGTGGGCCAGCATGTCCTGGTAGTAATGAGGAAAACATAGCCGGGGTAACGAAAATTGCTGGGGTAACAAAAACAACACCAGAACACGGGTAGTGGGAAAAACAAGGAAGGTAATTTTAGGTAATTTTGAACATAACTGTGCCCAGGAGGGGAGGCTTCTGTACATATTCAACCAGTCTAATACAAGTTTCAGTAAGACAAAGTGTGTGTATGTGTTTATCAGTGATCAATTTATTTACAATCACTGCTTTGCTCGTAAGTGGTTTAATGTTAAGTAATCCTAGCCTTAGTTTAAGATTTCTATGAGAACTATTGGTGTTTATCAAATTATTAAAATATACTTTTTGAATGCATTTAGGTTTATTACAGACACAGCTTTAAGTTTTGAGATCTGGGCGATGGTGATCCGATTGGTTGGATCGTGGTCCAGTTGGTTAAGCCTAAGTGTCTGCTGCCTGATCCTGGCTCTGGATAGTCAGCCCCTAACTTACACTGCCACAAGACAATGGGTAATATTGCAGTATATAAGAACAGTGCGTTCCCAAGTGAGATTAGCCTTGGTAAACTCTGACTGCCAAAGTTCTACTTCATTAGCCCTGACACAAACAACTATACTAAAAAATCTATGACTTGATTTTGACTTGAGCTGACTAAGCATAGTTAAAAAAAGAAAGATCTGAAATAATAATAGCTAAGAGATAAAACAGCCAGCAGCTACAAACACGAGTGACACTCTGCTGTTTCGGAGCAAAGCAGGGTTGCCAAATTTTCTGGTAAAGATAGTAGACTGTGAAACATAGCACATAGCAGCACACTCAGAATCTCAGTTACCTAAATGAAATCCTTTGGCTATTTGGCTTTTCAAAAGAGTTGCAGTTTTTCTAAAAAAAACCTTCTCTTCATGGGATCTAGTGGATCACAAAGTAAAAGTGTCAGAACTTTTCATCCTATGGGTACATTTGGCCACAATGTAATACAGAAATGAACTGGACAGTGATCGGGAGGTCCTCTACCCATTGTTGCTCCTCAGATGCTCAACCTTCAGTGGATACTGGTTTTATACCAAATCATGATTATAATCACATTTTTTAAATCACATGATTTGCTTTTTTAATCAGTAGCCATAAATTGCCTGCATCCTATCATTTTTGGAATTTGCAGGCCTGGAATGGAGAAATCGATGTTTATTAACACATAAAATGAAGTTGATAAACAAAATATGAAATATGAAATATATCAGGGTCATACTGTTTACAATGAAATAAAAGTCAAAGTAAAGAAACACATGATTTTTTATTATTTTATATGCATCTTACAAACTGTCACAACCTTTTCTGACTTAGGGTTGTGGTAACTAATAAAGCTTACTAAAATGTAACCTACAATGTATATTGTGCTAACGCTGAGATTTAAAGGCATACAGTGAGAGAGATTGTTTCATTCAGATGACCATCTTGACAAAGAGCTGGAATCAACAAATGGGACACACATAAATATATGCATTTATACACATGATTTATCTTATAGTTTAGCATGGACAGAGAGTGTTTGGTAATGATTTACCACTTAAGGGCACCTGTGCCTGGAAACTAATTGAAATCAAACTCCCAGAGCAGTTATAAGTTATTATGGAGTTGGGACACTAACAGTGAGAAGAATCATAGACCTTCTGAAGCAAGGGTAGACTTCAGTGATACATCAATTTCTGTGCACAAATGAAGCGCACGGTCAGTGTCATTTTTCAGTAGCAATTGGGCTCCAGCAGCTATTTGGCTTGAAACTTAATTAAATCCAAAAGTACAAAAAACATAGCTGCATTCAAAGCACTCAATCAGATTCAGATGCTCAAATGCTATTGTTGTGTATCTGATGTGAGAAGGAAAAATACCTTTTTCATTCACTGGCTATTCTGAAGACACATTTTTAAGTGGATCACTATATGCTTCGTGTTCTTATTAATATTACTTATGGACGTATGTCTGTTTGAAAAACTAACACTCTCAGGTGTGTCATTGTGTATTTGATTTCACAGTACACATGTTTAATCAGAAAACATTTTGCAGGCTGAAACAATAGGCACTTTTAGTAATTATTTATAAATATAGTCAAATAGTAAACAGCCAATTTCCTGCAATCATTTATTCAATGCGTCAGTGCTAAATCAGAAGTGAATTATTACAATTTTAAACTGTAGCATTTGTTTGCCTGCAGCTTACATAATGTGGTGGACTCAGGTAATTTCTCTGGCATTCAGGATGCCTTTGTGAACATCAGTTCAACCAATTTGCACCAAAGTAATTCTTTGTCTCACACTTGAAAACAAGTTTGATTCCATCCTGCATTTATATATTGCATTTATATTTGTAATTATATATTATATATTTGCTGCATATACACCATTGAGGCAAAACATTATGACTGAGATTATAATATTTTACGCGATGTTTAAATCAAATGGTATAAATTATTTATTGGTTTGCATGCATTTTTAATAGCATGAACAGTCGTGCTTAACAGTTTGTGAACCCTTTAGAATGTTACAATTTTCTGCTTAAATATGACCTCTAGCATATTCCGACTTACACACTAGTACAAAAGTATGTAAGGAGAAACCCATTAAACAAATGACACAAAAATATTATTATAGGTCATTTATTTCTTACAAGAAAGTTACCAAGTATTATGTATCTCTGAGTGGCAAAGGTATGGAAACTTATTACCTTTGCTTTCAGTATCTATCCAGTCACTTTTGATCATTCCTGCACATCAACTTGGATGTGCCTGAATTGACCCCGTTCTTCCATACAGAGAGTCTGGGATGGGTCATATTTATGCAGAAATCTACAAAAATCAAAAGTGACTTTTGACGTATTTTAAGACTAAAACTTCAGCTGACTAAAATACAGTTAACAAACTCCAGGCTATGCAGTCATTTCAGGTTTTCCTCTTTTCTTTTTGAAGTCTGTTTACTGTATGTATTGCATCAGACTGAATGTTTTTATTGAAAAGCTTTTTTTAATAGGGTCAAACCTGTTACTTTGTGTTAATTGTTATGTGTGTATAAAGCAATATCAGCAACTTATAACAAGACTAAACTGAAATTCTGTAATGAAGACTTGTACTTGGTAATCAGACTTATATGACTTGACTTGAACTTGAGTGAAGTGACAACGAAGTGAACACATCTGCTAGGATGGACATACCATATCTGGCCCTTGTAAAGTTGATTAGGTCAATACACCTGCCCATTCCTCTTGCATCTAAGATTGCTGATAGTTAAAAACTTTGAAATATAATCCAAAACTTGATATTTGCAGTTGGGATGGGCTCAGCATTATTTTCTTAATTTTCAGTGGTAATTTGCGAGTGTCAAATTACAAGTGTTGCATTTGCATATTCAATTGCAATTCAGTTGCATACGTGAAGTAGTTTTTGCTATGTGAACAAAGCCATACTGAAGATCCTTGATCATAAAATCTAGTAGATGTCATGGCTAAAATGAGTCCTCATAAACTGACTAAGTCTTTTGTGGTAGATGAGTCTTTCAACAGATGGAGAACATCTGACATTCACCTCATGTTCTCTGCACATGTTCTCTGAAACCACTTGTATCAAAATAACCAGAGCTGTCTCCACAAATTACCATAATCCAGAGTCTTCCTAAAATGCACATAAAGTAATAGTATAGTGGCTGTGTGATCTAATTAAGGTTTTGCACCTTGCTTATACAATGCTAACAGAAATGAAATGCTAATGTTTGTTAATTTAGGTGGATATATTTACATCTTTTTGAAATTGTAATTTTCCGATTTTTGGTTTATTTGCACAACCAAAAGTGCAGTGATCTCATAACCAAAATAGAAACCTAAAGAGCAAGAGCATAACAGAGGTGGGAACTTTCAAAGGTAGGACTCCCAGTAGCTGTCAGTGAGCTGTAATGGGTAATGTGGTAAGTTGTAGCACGTTTCTGTGGCTTATGCCTACCATGCAAGCACACGGAGGCGGAAGAGCTCCACTACCCGACTGATAGGTTGCCATAGAGACTGTCTTTGCATTCGAATTAATTAAAAAAAAAAGAATAGCTTGTGAAGGAAAAAATACATTTAACATTTTAGGCATGTTTTACTGCTGCCCAATTAAAGCCTTGGTAAATAAAGCATTTGGTCTCTTTATCAATATTTAAGTTATACCAGCTCGTTTGATTGAGATATGCCTGACGAAACTACTCTGTGTAATCTCAGCAAGACATAAATGGCACGCTGTAAATGCACTTAGCCCTGATGTGTGCTTGACCAGATGCTGGGAACCCTTTGGCTAGATGCCATGTTTGGGAATATTTGAATGAACAAGAGCAATGTGGATGGAACTTTAACAGTGTTGTAAGAAATGTTTGAACAATGATGCCGCCCCAACCTTAGAGGTAAATTTAAAATTCTTTAAAAATCATGTTTTAAATCATGTTTGTTAAAAGTTTTACTTTTAATGTTGTTAGTGATTATTAATCCAGCATTTACTGGTTAGGGTCGCAGTTATTGCACCTTTACTCAGAGAACACAGGGCAAATACATAGTGCACTGGATGAGATGGCAGTCCATTGCAGGTCTGTGTGTGGCTTACTGTTACTTTGCCCTCGTTCAGGCATAGCCAATTATGTCTGCCCAATCAGATGCCTAGACATTACGAAGCTAAAAATGCTACTGAAGCAAACTTGGATGTTGGTCCACTGTAATGATGTTTTACTGAAACAAGAGCAAAGAAGAACACTGACTTTGTGAAACACCTAAGTGTTCCCTCTTAAATTCTCTCCCCAGTTCAGTAATGGTGAAATTAGAAAATATCTTGCCCTCATTTTACAGTGTGGGGGAGGGGATCCCTGCTTAACCAGGCTCCCGCTGTCTTACAGGATGCAGCCACAGAGACAGGCGGAAAAGAGTAGGGGTGTCCTCATAGAGACACAGATGGGACTCAGAGGCAGAGACATGCTTTGGCATATCATCCTTCCACCAACAGCAGCACGCAGAGGCTGAGATTCTGAGGATTTCCATGGGCTCTCCCTCCCCCAACCACAGTGGTGCTGCTTGAATATCGTTCAGCTAATAAAGACAGCAGCAGCATCCATGCTGAAATCTTAATCACCAACATTCAGCACTCCTATAATCCATATGCTTGATGTTATATGGATAACTACATCACAATATGCCACAACAGACACATGAATTATGGTGTGCTTCCTACGTGTCGTTTCCTGCACAACTGTGCCAGAGCTCACCAGCCAATTTAGCTGAGAGCAGCAAACTCTCCATCTCTTAAGACAAGTGTATGGTTAACCATCCATGCAGGGAACAGAAGAGTCTGCCACTCTGTGAGGAGCATAAAGCTAGACTGAAACACCCACAGACAGTTAACATGCCATATTAGGCATATGTAAAATATATATGGGAAGTTAAATCCTGTTCCACAGTCTAAGGCGATAAATAGGAAATATGTAAGAAGACCTCCCCTTATTCTTTTACTTCTATAAGAGAGCTATTTTTGAAATCTTCTACTTTTGCTCACTCTTCTAGGATTTAACATTATCAAGATCTGAATAATTTGTAACAAATGACATGTAACTATTGTTTGAAATGATCAAATGATCCTCACAAAATGAGGGGATATTTCAAAACAAATACGAACAGGATCCCAGTCTTGGGTTACCATACACCCTACTGAACAGTCAATGTGTGGCACTCTCATCCAGTTGACATGCTTCTGTTCACTCCCATGAATACATCACTTGCTATTCAATCGTGAACTTCCTTCGATGTTTAATTTGCTTTTCTGATTATCATGTTTATTAGAATAAAATCAAATGCTTCTTTTTCATAACCATTTTGAAATATCCCATATTTTTGTGAGCTGTGTATATATCCTGCACTGGGATATTTTACTCATGTATTCTTGCCCAAGCTAGAACAAAAGACAGACTTAACTTGTAACACTCTTGCTCTCATGTATTATGACTGCCTTGATATACGGTAATGTTAAGCCCTAGTGCCAAAAGCACCAAAGTCAGAAAATGTACTACATTTTTTTAGTAGCATGGGGGCTATGTGGGTAGCAACGCTGTCTCACAGTAAGAAAGTCCCGTGTTCAATCCCAGGGTGGAGCATCCTGGGTCCTTTCTGTGTGGAGTCTGCATGTCCTCCTCATGTCTGTGGGTTTACTCTGGGTACTCTGGTTTCCTCCCACAGTCCAAAGATAGGTTATTATTGATTACTCTAAAGTGACATTGACTTGAGTGTATATATATATATATATATATGACTAGTCTTCAACTTCAACTTCAACTTGTATCTATATAACCTTGTGCATGTCGCTGAGATAGCCAATGATGCCGAGAGTGATGTTATAGAAACCAAATATACAAACAAACTAGGCAATTCTCAGGCATTAGTGAGAAATGGTTGGTTATAAGCTTTACGGGGTTACTGCCGTAATGTAATTGCCTTCCCAACATAATTTGTAAGAGCAAGCAGCTTGTGTGTGTGTGTGTGTGTGTGTGTGTGTGTGTGTGTGTGTGTGTGTGTGTGTGTGTGTGTGTGTGTGTGTGT
>JAUZST010010439.1:0-12414 GCA_034779995.1 Parotocinclus haroldoi | reverse complement strand
AGTTAGCCCTTAAGCGCTGCATGCCTCGCGCCATTGACTTCAAGTTAGCCGATTAGCTCGTGCAGGAACAGAGTAAAGAGGTTTATTTTGTATTTTAATCAACGTTAATAAAAGAGATTCAGTGTTAACTTCGGCATTGTAACTTTACACCTGACAGAGCACTAAGCTAAGGCTTTTGTCAGAGATAAGCTGATTTAATGGAATAATGGACAGACACGAGGAAGCAAACTGCTATTGCGCTGCTCGCACAAATTCTATTTCAAAATGAAATGTATTGAAAATAAATTCACTCACCAAGCCACTTCATTATTCAGGTGCTCATCGGCCTCTCGTATGGTGGTAACTCAACACATTTAGTTATGTAGATATGTAGGCTTCTTGCTGATATTTAAACCGAGCATCAAAATGGGGAAGTACGCTGATTTAAGGGACTTTGAACATGGCATGGTTGTTGGTGTGAGGGTTTCAAAAACGGCGGATCTACTGGGATTTTCACAGTCATCTCTAGGATTTACAGAGAATGGTGCGAAAAAGTTCAAATATCCAGAGTAGCCGATCTCTGGGTGAAAATGTCGTTCTGATGCCAGAGATCAGAGGAGAATGTCCAGACTGATTCAAACTGCTGGTGAGGTAAGACTAGCTCAAATAGCACCGCTGCCTCACAGCAAGAACGTCCCGAATTTTCCTTCGTCCGAGTTTTCTGTGTGGAGTCCCTTTGCTCCCTGTGTGTGTGGGTTTACTCCGGGTACTCTGGTTTCTTCCCACAGTCCAAAGGCATGCATGTTAGGTTAAGTGGTGTGTGTAAAGTGTGTGACTGTGTGTGTGCGCCCTAAGATGAATTGGCACCCCATCTAGGGTCCTTCCTACCCTTGTGCCCAGAGTTGCTGGGTGGTCACCGGCCTGCGACCCCATGCGGATTAAGCAGAAGATAATGAATGAATGAATGCGGTATGAACAGACAACTAAGACTGCAATCCATACCAGATCACACAAAAAGTGGACAACAGAAGACGGAAGGTAGCCTCGTCCATTTTGTATTCTGCTGCGACATTCAGATGGCAGGGTCAGAATCTGGATTAAAAAATTCAATCAAATCTCCATCCTGTCTTGTATCAATGGTTCAAGCTGGTGGTGTAATGGAGCGAGTTATTTTTTGGCACGTTTGGACCGATTAATATAAGCTGAGCATTGTTTGTACACCAAATGCTACCTGAGTATTTTTACTCTATATGTCCATCCCTTTATGACCACCTTCCAGCAGGGTAACATGCCATGTCACAAGGTTCACATCCACTCAAACTGGTTTATTGAGCATGATGGGATATCACTGTAAAAATCTCATTCCAATAGAGGGCCTTTGGGGTGTGTTCGAACGGGGGATTCGCACAATGGATGCACAGCGGGCAAATCTGCAGCAACTGTGCGATGCTGTCATATCAGCATGGAGCAACATCTCAGGGGAACGTTACTAGCTTTTTGTTGAATTCATGAAATAATTAAGGGAGTTAAAGGCAAAAAGGTGGTCTAACTCAGTACTAGCACTGTGTGTCTATTAAAGTTGCCTGGGTATGTATGAGATATATTGCGACTTATTTAGCTTTAAAAATGAAATGAAATTAAAAATAGCTCGTTATTCCTTGTACTGTCTGTTGTATGCATGGAAAGTTCATGTTTATGCTGACTGACCTTAATGCTAGATACAGATAATCACACTGTCGGATCTTGAATGTGATTACATTAATGCCCGAGCTTGCTGTTCAAAGTTAAATAAAGTAAGTATATGTAACATTATATGTTAAATAAGAGAGACTACATGCACATATCACTAATTCTTCAATTCCAGAAGGACATAAGCATTTATTTTCTTTAATTATTAGACCATGATGACATATCTACACAGAGTTTTGGAACTTTTGCTTACTTGACATTTTAATTACTGGAGCACCACCTTGTGGCTGTAGGATTTAAAATGTCTTAAATTGTGCTTACTGCTGTATTATGTATTTTTATTTTCCTGTAGTTGTGTAATTTATTATTATTATTTCATTGCCATAACCCCCTGCTTGGATTTCTTTCAGTCTAATCCTTTCTCCTTCTGCTTAGTGGGTCATTCCCGAACTGATTGGCCAGGCTCTGGCGACAGTGCTGATGCTAATTTCCATGCATTGGTTTATTTTCCTCCTCAATGTTCCAGTGGCGTCATGGAATCTTTACAGGTGAGGTGTACTGAAAGTGTGAGGAAGCAGAATTCACCTAAGTGATATGCAGCGTTCCTTTACAGCGATTATGTTCTTTTTGTAAGATATTTGAAGGTTCCTATGGGGAACATGGGAGTGTTCGATCCAACCGAGATCCACAATAGGGGCCAGCTCAAGTCTCACATGAAGGAGGCCATGATCAAACTGGGTTTCCACCTACTATGCTTTTTCATCTACTTGTACAGGTAAGGAAAAAGAAAATTTGGCACTTTTGTAGGACTGTGTGTGCAGTGAGTCTTTAGCATTGTGCGTGACTCAGTGGGTAGAACCAGCTACTGGAAGCGGCCTGCAATGGGAAGGTTGATGGAAACACCCTAGCCACTGAGGCTGTAATCTTAGTGCCACTCCCAAGCCTGGTTAAAGGGGGCATTGCATTAGGAATGGCATTAGGCGTAGAACCTTTAAACAGTCTGCTATGGCATCCCGTAACAGGAGCAGCAAAAAGAGGATTAGTATCGTGCATGCCTACCATACTGGTGCAAATTTTTGTAAATGATTGTAGGTCATATCTCCTGTCATGCGCACTATATCCGATCCATTAATAAAAAGCTACCAGACTTTATTTGGACGAGGAAACCTCAACACTATGGCATGATAATATGTAGAGATCTTAAGCGTTAAAAAACCTGTTAGAAAACAACAGATGTAAAAAGTGATATGGGGTCAGAAAAAGGAAATAGAAATTTCATGGATTTGTTAAAAAACAGACTGTAAATGTACAGTGGTGTTCCACATAAGTAGGCGTGTATGGGTGTTTTCATACTTGGCCTAAATACTTTAAGCCATACCTGCGTTCATTTCTAAGCTTGTCTATGGGAGGGACTCATCCCCTCAGGTTTGTGTTCACAGGAATACAAACTGCGGGTCGCAATTCAAAGCACCCTCCTGCCAAACAGGAAAGGTTTTAAAATCTGAGAGGTGGTGTAGTATTTGTTAGTGGTGCACTGAAATAAAAGTTCTTGGCCGAAACAGAATTCAATAGGTTTGTTAGTTTCTTTGTATAGAGTATTTTTTATTGTGGTTGATTGAGATGACACAAAGTAATTGTGTGTGTGTGTGTGTGTGTGTGTGTGTGTGTGTGTGTGTGTGTGTGTGTGTGTGTGTGTGTGTGTGTGTGTGTTGGGCGGGGTTGATTGGGCCATGGACCAGAGAAAGCAGTGTTGATATTCTGTATATCCATCAGAGCATTTACTAATAGCATTAGAGGAGATTTCAAAACCTCAGGACATCTTATTTAAAGGCCATATTGCTCAGTCCTAATTTGGGGCGATGAAAATTTATTTTGAAAGCAGGCACAGTGTTTGATACCAGGAATTTCATACGGAGACATTATCTGGTCCTATTTTAATTCATGCATTGGATAGAGGAGGGTTGACTGTTGTTTTGAATTCGATAATTTGTTAATATAAATAGCATAACTCAGTAACTGAATTCCTACCAAAGATACATACCAGGGATATACAGTATAAGGGTGCCTGCTCAGCTTATATAATGTTCTATTGATTACATTATGAACAGTGTAAATATAACGCATAATATCTCTGATAATGGGACTGTGATGGCCTAGTGGTTAAGTATTGGACTATGGACCAGAAGGTCCAAGGTTCAAATCCCACCTCTGCCAAGCTGCCACAGTTGGGTCCCTGAGCAAGACTGTATGAATTGTACTTCGTTCTGGATAAGGGCGTCTGCTAAATGACATACCTGTAAATGTAAAATGTAAATAATGAGTAAGACAGGGGTGTAATGACACACTTTGCTCACGATATGGTTTAAACATTTTTTTTAATTGTTAAACTTACAGTTAAGTGTTGTTTAAATGTTTTTAAGAATCTTTAATTCAAAGTAATGACATCTCACTGAATATGGGATGTCTGCGAGCATGCTCTATGATTCTGCCCTCTGGTGTTTAAAAATGCACTTGCATTACCCAAAAATTGCATAATCCAACTCGAATGCACATTGTCACTGTTTTGCATTGTGTGGAATGGTGTCGCGATGCACTGTTACACCCCTTGTAAGAGGTTTATTTTTCATATGAAAAGTTAAACAGCAAGGCACCAGTAACTGGACGCTGTTCTGCCTGTTTAGAGTTTCTGCACTAGTCACCTCTCATTTTGAACTCTGTCTGTTTAACCCTTGTCTAAACTGCTCTCATTCTGGTTTCACTTTCAGCATGATCCTGGCACTGATCAATGATTGATGCCCGAACGACGTAAGAACCCTTCTGCCAAATCATAAACTGTCTGCTCTGCCCTTTAAGTGAAGTCATCGCTTAAGGCCAGAGCCACAAACACTTATCAAACAAACAAACACTCCATCAATCACTTTGTCCCAGTATGACCTCTTCTCTCCCAGAATGTTCTTTCATATCATTGGCTTGTGTTTGCATTGAAGCCTAGTCCTGTTTGTGCAGAGCCTCAGCACCGCTCACATCACGCACTGCTTCTCAGGACTGAAGCAACACGACAATCGCACTGATTCATCCGCACCCCTGATTGGCTTAGAGCTTCACGAGCACCTCTCTCAACAAGCTTGTGTTAAATCCGCCGTCATTGTACATACTGTAGGTCCACCTGTTTCCAAGATGGAATTTTTAATGTTGGTTGCTGGAATGCATGTTTTTGGTTCATCACTTTGTTCTTCAGTTAAATGAGGCCAAATGGTAATAAGCACATGTCGAATTCTGTTTGTTTGGTACACGTTGTTCTCTGAATTAGAACATTTATGAGTATGGTTTCTATGAAGGCAGTGTCTTCATGTTTTATTGCAGTGGTATTGCAGTTTTTGTGTATGTTTCCATGGTTACCTCTGTGCCTTCTGGTTTTTATTTGATCTAACAGATCATCTGTCGAGCTGAAATCCGTTGGTGTGTGAGCTCTTGTCACATCTGAATGTTGTCTAAGGCAACTTGACTAAGAGTCTAGTCAAAATGAGAATACAGTGTTCAGGGGTGATGAGCTGGGGGACTGCTGGATTGCAGGATGAATAGGCTTTGAGCGCAGACTCTCAGAAAGGACAGATTGTTGTAGTTTTATGCATGCCGGGTATACGTTTTTTTTTCCTCTTAATGTTCTACCTTATTGAACACACCTGCTTTAGCCTATGATATATTAACTGTGGTGATGGGGCAGTTAAGGTATTAACTACTGAACACAATGTCCAGGGTTCAAGTCCCAACACTGTTATGCCTTTAAGCAAGGCATTTAACTCACAATTGATTGGATTTTGATCAGTGGTAAGTCACCCTGGATAAGAGCATATACTAAATTACATAAATGTAAATAACCATGACTTTCCAGGGGCTGGATTGACAAACTTTCCTGGTTGTACCCGTTTTCCTGGGACTGGCTTCACAAGTGTCTTAAGAAAGGAAAATCTTCTTAAATGTGTTTTTTTTTCTTAACTTCTCTATAAAAGAGTTACAAAAAGGTTGTTCTCCTTCAAGTAACATCTGAAGAATTACCTTAAGTGCTTTATTAAGAACAGTTCAAGTGGTATTGGAGAAAGGACTATGACCTTAGATTAGTTTTTTAACTTCACAATGTCCTCACACTTGTCTTTAGACTGAGTTGATAAAGTAAGCATCTAAATTTGCCAAACTTTATTGTTAAAAGCCTATTGAGTGATGGTCATCCTTAAAATATAATTGACGTTTTACTCCCAGAATTGTAAAAGAACATTCTTGAGTATTTGACATAAGAACCTTTGCAAGTTTTTTTTTTCTTCAGAAAGCTGTCCTAAATCCAGCCCCTATTCCTTTTTTGGTAATCAGAACTAAACGATCTGGCCAAAGCTCTGGATACCTGAATATGAACATACTCCCACTTTTTTGAGCCACTCTTCTAGCAAGGTTTTCGTTATTTGAAAATGACTTAAAAGAATGGCTTCGTTCAGCCTTAACAAGTATGCTAAATTAGTTCTGCTTCCAATCCAAAATGTGTTGAGACACAGGCCGATCAAGTTCTTCCACACGAACACCATTTTTTGTATACTGCTGCTGTAACAACGGTGTTCTGCGATTGTTAAATGCACAAAATTTTCTAAATTGTCATTGTCTCCATCAGCATTCATTTTCCTTTACTTAAACGAAGCTGCCCTAACCATTAAAACAGCCGCAGAACGTTATTCTTGTTCCACCAACATTTTCAGATGGCACAGTGGTAGCCAACCTGATCATTTTTCTGGCATCTATCAAAGCCAGATTCATGTTTTAGAATGCCAGATGGTAACGGTTGTTATTCAGACCACATTTCTACACATTCCAATGGAGGGTTTTTCACTCCAGTTGTCATTGCACCTGGTGATCTTAAGCTTGTGTGCACCTGCTTGCTCATGGAAATGCAATCCCAATCTCAAGGTTCTAATTATCAGCTCCTGTAATATGCATCATTTTTAAATGGATCAGAGATAAGTGGAACGCTTCCATCTACAAAGCTATGGAAGCCTAAACGTATCACTTCCTTCAGGAAATGCATGGTTCTTCAGTTACAAGCACACCAACAATCTCACACGCACGCTGTAGAACCAAACACAATTAAATATAAACATAAATAAAAATCACTTGCTGCACATAATCGGGAGGGCAGGAGTCAACTTGAATAAACGCTAATTTCCCTGGAAGGCAATGTAGCATCACATTTTAAACACTTTAAAATAGTTAAATCCAGTATCATGCAACTAGTAGGACTTCACAGTGGTCAAATGACCGTCACTCGACACATCTAGGTATGAGTACAGTGTCTCACAATAGTGTGCACACTTTATATTTCTGTAACTGTTTTATTATATCTTTTTATGGGACAACAGTGAAGGTAAGACACTGCAGCATGTACAGCATGTATAACTAAATTTGCTGTGCCGTCAAAATAACAACACGCAGCCATTAACGTCAAACTGCTGGCAACAAATGGGATTACACCCTTTAATGAAAGTGGTTACATTGTGCCAAGTGTCAATATTTATTTTCCAGCACTGCCTTAACTCTCTTGGGCATGGAGTTCACTAGAGCTTTGCAGGATGCCATTGGAATCCTCTTCTAATCCAGGCCAAAATCACAGAGCCACTGGATGTTAGAGACCTTGTGCTCTTCCAAATTCCTTTTGAGAATGTCCCACATATGCTCAATAGGGTTTTGGTCTGGAGACATGCTTGACCTTTACCCTAAGTTTCTTTAGCATGACAGTATTCACTTTTATTGCCAGCTGTTTAGATATTAATGGACATACATTTTGACAAGAAAACTGTACTCATTTTTTGCTCAGTACACTTTTAAGTGCTTGAAGTTTTATGAGCCAAAGCAACTCGACGCATATCTCAGTTGTTTTTTTATTTTTTACAATTTTTGTAAAGTCCCTGTGGATTGTAACATGGTTAGTAATGACAGCATACTGAAAGCAAAACAGGAAGTAAATCCTCTTGGCTTTTAGGATGCAGTTAGCATTAGCTTTTCTAGTGCCCCGAGTTCACGAATAGAGTAAGTGTTTTGCTTTTATTTTCAATGTATTTTTTCTTTAAAATTGCATTATTTTCAACACTATTACAAATCAAGCTGTGTGTTATTTTCTTTGGCTAACTGTAGGTTAATGTGTTGGTACTACGTTGGTACTTGGTTACTATGATAGCATATACTCTGTTTAAATCTATTTCCTGATACATATGTATGTCAGAATGGATCTCTGTCATAAATCACTAAGCACCAGTACAATACAACTCTTAACACACAGAACACCTTATACAGTGTGAATTTTTGGGGTCTGTAACGGATTAATTCGATTTACAAAACTAGAACCGAGGTACCACTCCCAAATCCATATTTATAAAAAATGTAAAGAAAACATCAAAATGACTAATATTTAGGGTTGTAATTTGACCTGCTAAACGTTGTGTAACCAGTAGTATAAACCATAACCACCACCTCCAATTTTATCGTCTATTAAAATGTTAAGACCTCAGTCAGTAAAGTGAACGGACGTTGATCAGACAGACATCAAACAGCACTTACCCGTAATTAGAAGCGGCTCCATGAATTTTGGCCATGCAGTGTAGAATGGTCTACAGCACAAATAAATGCAATATGCTCAGCTATGAATCACTTTATGCATTTACAAGAGCTATAGCAGCACTGGAACATGATAGACATCAGTGGAGTCCTTCACATTCATGTAGTGTATCATTTTATATCTGAAACAAACCTGGAGACATACAGCTGAATTATGGTTGATTTACCAAATATCCAGGGAAATACTCCCTAAAAGTTGTAAGAAACCTTAAGAGGACTAAGACTCAAAAAGGGACCCATCCTTCTTGGGTGGCCTAGATGTTAAGATTTACACTATTGGAATAAATATACATTTGTTTTTCGCAAGGAATTTGGTAGGGGTTTCTCAGATGTATTTTAAATAAAGTTCATCTTTCAGTGAATTCCTTATTTCATATGCTGGTTCATTAAAGGATAAAAAGAGGAAACTGATGTGAGGTCTTTATTCCTGTGTATAGCAGATACCCGTTTTGCAAATGTTTGGGCAACTTTGCTAAAATGAATCTATTTTTTTAAATTCGGGAAGCAAATCGAGGCAGAAAGCAAACATAAATAGGATTTAACATAAAAATGTTTTTACAGCACAGGGCACAATGTAGGAACCACTCCTAAACAGGGCACCGTTCCTTTCTATAACATTCTTATATAAAATATAAGCAGGACTGAAATGGTTGAGTCTAACTAACTGGTCCTAAACTGGTTCTAAAACATCCCAATATGTCAGATACTGGGACTCTAGAAATACCAGTTAGTTAGACTTACCCCTTTCAGTCCCACTTATATTTGAATGAAGCAAACATTATTTCCGTGCAGTTAAGCTTGTTTAGAGGATCAGGTCATCAAGATGGTGCAACACGTCTACCTTCCCCAGTTCAGTCATGAAATCAGACCCCACTTCTGTGGAGTTTGCAAGTTCTCCCCATGTCTGTGTGGATTTACTCCTCACACAGTACAAAGACATACATTAGGCTGATTAATTAAGCCAAATTGACCTAATCTGAAACTTTCGACATTCCAAAGAGGTGTGTTCGGTAAAATGGTGTTTCTATGTTTACATTTATGGTATTTAGCAAACGCCTTATCCAGAGCAACTTACAACAGATCCAATCTTACAATCCGAGCAGTTTTGGTTTAAGGGTCTTGCTCAAAGGCCCAACTGTGGCTGTGGCAGAGGTGTGATTTGAACCCTGGACCTTCTGCACCTTGAAGTCCAGTACCTTAACCGCTCGGCTATTTTTTACCGCATTTCTTACTTTACCACGACCCTGGCCGAAATGAAGCAGATAGAAAAAAATATATCAACGAAAGCTTCAGGTTGCCATATGGCTTTTATAGGCACTTGCCTGTAAAACAGATATGTCAGACTACTTTAAAACCCTGAATGCTTTATTGAAAATATGCATACGTAAGACTTCTCCTACACATTACATAACAGTACAATCACTTAGAATATCAACACGGTTAAATGCAAAACAGATCCTTTGGGACCTGATGCAAAAAAAACTCTTTGCCCAGCAACTGCATCCTGGGCCGCGTGGTTAACGAGCTGGCTGGCAGCCATGCTTTCACAGCACAGGAACGCAAAAGCAAATCCTCAAATGAAATACGAAGTCGCCGAATGCAATAAGCAGAACGTTGAACAGAACAATGGTGAAACAGTGCTTCAATGGTGTGTGTGTGTGTGTGTGCGTCTGAGCACGTGTGAGCGAAACTGCTCCTCTGTGATGCGACAGGTTAGGCTGGTGGGGCTACGGATAAACCTGTACAGAGGAGCTTACCTGATGCAGGTGTAAAACGAGACCACTTTGGAGGGAAATGAAGGCTCAGCCTAAATGATATTCTTGACCACTCTTATAATACATGCCATAAAATACACACACGTATATATAGAGCACATACTACAAAGCAACTCATAGTAGGCAAAGATCCTTATGCTTGACAGCCAGACTGTAACACTCTGTATAGTATAAGAACATCACATATAGAAAAGAGCTTAGAGGCCACTTCTGAAGAAATACTTGATATAATTCAGGGGGGGAAATAACGCATAAAACAAATGGTTAATATAACAATGAGTAGTAATGACTCGAACCAAATAAAAAAAGAAAAAAATAAATCAAAGAATAGTAAATGATACATCGAAGAATTCTTAAAAGAACACAAGAACGCAATCTGCACAGTAAGAAAACGGAGGATTAGTACAACTTTGTGGCAAATGCAAAAGGAAAATGTGGCTGAAAACCAAAACGTTAAAACGCGGTCTGAAGGCCTGTTCCACCAAAGCCCTATCATATATGACACCAGATTAATCAAACCAACAGACGATTCACTCATTAAAAAAAGAAAAGGGGGGGAAAAAAAGAAAAAGGATTTGCTATGATAACACAATCCAGATATGGCCAACACCTATTAGCAATGTACAAAGGGAAAAGCATTACTCGCATGTCTTCCACTAGGGATGGTCAAATATTTACATGTGCTCATACCCTTGAAAAGGTCCAAGGACAACAGAACGAGGAGCATGCGGATAAGAGAGAACGGCCGTGTGTGCTAATCCGAAATCTGGACGAGTTATTCACTTTCTGGCAGATTCGAATATTCAAGTAAGGTCAGTTCATGGGACATTATTCTCCCCCGTCTTATCCATCCTGGATCGTTGTACGTAATGCTCTAAAAAGACGGCATCAAGAGAATTAATCCAGCCGTCCAGCTGTAATTTCTCTTACATACTTACCATCATACACAAGGAGAAAACCAAGTACCACAAAAAAAAAAAAATGTACAAAAAAAATCCCGGGAACATTTTAAGATCGTCCTCAAAAACTGAAATGGGTCTGATCCCACTGTTAAAACTGCCTGCATAATCAATCAATTAAAATGTTTAAACATGGGAGAACTGTTGATTGTTAGATTGTGCTGGTGAAACCATTTTCTCTCAGGCATACAATGTGGAAAAAAAGAGCGTGGCCAACCTCTAGGACCCCTCCAAAATCTCCAAATCATTGCTGCCCTCGCAACACAGGTACAGCGAGGGGTCTCCAGAAAGATTGTGTTACCCAAACTGATTAAAATAGCCAGAATAATAAAACAAAAGTTCACTGAGCCATTATTGTAATAAACAGAGCATTCCGTGGATACAACTCAGATGCCTTGAACTGATTCACAACAATAAATAATAGCAGTAATAAATAATAATTTGGTGTGGTCTGTGATGCTGCAGCTTCTCAGAGGAGATGGACTTCAGTCTGAGCTCAGCGAGCCTCTGTGTCTGAAGACTAAAGGCCAGCAGCTGGGTGAGTTTCATTCAAGTGGTCCGGCAATTCAGTGTTAGCTCAGCCATCGTGTTGCAATGCAGGGGTAAACCTCTGAAAACACATCATCAGTGTGCGTGTTGTCTTTTTCTTTTCTTTTCTTTTCTTTTTTTTTAGAAACTTATCCTTTTCTTGCAGTGTTTCCTCTTAACTGCCATCTCCTCCAGAGCCAGTATCAACTGTCCATGCTACAGCATTCTGCAGAAGGAGACAGGCTGTCAATTTTATAAACATTCACATTATCCTCAGATACATTACATTATAGTGTTGGGCGGTATACCCGGTCATCTGGTATGCATATCGTTTAATTTCCTCAACGGTACGAATTTTCAAACGAAAAACTGAACTGAGTGCAGCTCCTAAAGCTTGCTGGCCATATAGCATTAACATGACAGTCTGTTAGCAGCTGGGAGAGGCTCTGTAACTACGGTAGATTAAATAGAAATCAGAGATGGAGAATAAAAAAAAGGAAATTTTTTGTTTTTGATCTGATCTGGAGTAATGAAGTCATGCGACTTGATACTTCACTGTTTATTCGAAAACCTCTTTTCAGCGATATTCTACCTCTCCCACCACAAACTAGTGGAATACTCTTTTTGCGAATATTTGGGTGTTTTATCCATGTCTGCATGGGACATGAGAAGCATATGGTGCAGCAACATTATGGATGCAGTCACAATTCAGAGAGAGAGAGACAGAGAGAGAGACAGAGAGAGAGAGAGAGAGACAGAGAGAGACAGAGAGAGAGAGAGACAGAGAGAGAGACAGAGAGAGAGACAGAGAGAGAGACAGAGAGAGAGAGAGA